>CAAKHG010049657.1:81201-96059 GCA_901007715.1 Dactylopterus volitans | reverse complement strand
GCACTTCATTCCTGCTCAATTTCATCCTTTACTGCCAGTATAATTGAATAGGAAGGCAGGCTGGACTGGACAGAGGCCACACAAGCACTTTACTCTGAAAAAATGTTGATGTTTTTGTGATCTGTTTTGACATCTGACACAATTTGGCCGACCTTTTGATGGGGATTATTGTAGCCTGTTTGACAAGGTGTGGCGAGGCTTGCGGCCGGATCCTTTGAGCTCTGTCTTTTTACCTATTTCAGGTGCCATTTCTTAAGCCTTTATTTTGGCAGAATGTCACCTCACCTGGGCATCAGGAGGGTGATGCCATCCTGATTGCCCTCCAGGATACCTGGCTGGTCAGGCAGTCGTGGATGACTGAACAAAAAAAAAAAATATAATAATAAAAGAGCAGCTACTTTGGAAACAGATGACAGCATGACTTTTGTTTATGTATTTTCAGATGACACTTCCTCCTGTTTTCTTGAGAACTTCCCCTGACCGCAGGCTTTGCACAGTCACACCAGCAGATGCGACAATTCGTCATGCATAAGAAACCCCACTCCGGCAGCCATCTGTCTCTTTGTGTCTGTTACCATGCACTGACAGTTTGTTTTCATATAGCCATATTCAATTTTAATGGCATGCAGAATATGCTGAACCAATCTCATGACCCCTGAACCTCATTCTAAAACCTCATTCCCGACCTTAACATAATCCAAGTAACAGAAACCGGAAAATATACTGACTGCCCACATATATAGTTTCTGTGACTTGTGGAAGGGTTTGTCATTTGGTGTCCTGTTATACTGTTACCTTTAATAGCTGGAATGAATTATGCCCAGTTCAAGTGAAACTTGACTCCCACGACCTGGTTCCTAGAGGACCATGCAGAAACAACATGCCAATCCATAACAGGTAAAAAAGCAAGAAGGTCATGGGGATCGCGTTAACTGCTTTGAGATGGGATGTAAAATTCAGGAGACTTTTGCATGTGTATCAGGGCACAGCAGTGCCCTGAGCTATATTACATGGTCAGCTTGCTAAAATGCTTATGACGACAATACTAACATGCAAACATTATATATGACGCGTTGTGTTGACAGCAAAGTTTAGTAGTTACTAATTTGCAACTTAAAGTAGCTGGGGTTGATTCGAAAGTCAGTTCTTGCAGGTTTTTAGAGCATTAACCAAAGGATTAATAGTAGATTCATATTTTGACTAGAAGATAGTATCAGGAGTTAGCAAAGTTTACACTCAAGAACAAACAAATGTCTTGACTAGATTTAAAAGAACTCCGCAAAATATCGGGTTACATTGCATGGGAGCAACTAAATACTCACACCAACCCATGTTTGAGATGCAAAGATAGTCCAAAATGACCTCCACTGAAGGGAAAGCCATCCAATATTTATTGAGATATTTCACCATGGAACAAAGTTGTCCACTTCATGGTCGCATGAGCTGAAAAGACAAGGGATTAGCAGTCCTTACAGTCGCTGGCTACCTCAAATGTGTGTACAAGAGATTATGGCAATCCTTTCAGTAGTTATTTAATGAAAAATGAAACCCACTTTACCGTACAAAGCACAAATAAGACATTTTGGAACAGTGTCCTTTGGCTCTACGAGCAACATGCCAAATTAGACGCTACCAACGGGAGAATGATGTGAATATGCCGGCTTCAAAGAATTGGTTCTCATTAGTATGCAGCTTTCCTGTCAGGTGAGACCTAGTTAGTTCACCATTATGACTGTTTTCCTCTTCCATCACCAGACAACTGCTGTACAGCAGTCACATCATTGTTAAGATGACTAATTGTGACATTTCTGGTAACAGTCGGTGGTGGATTTGGGGACTTATTAGGAGTCCTTTCAAGGCAGCGTCAAGGTTATCTTTACCTTGTTATTCTGCCAGCGAATGTAGTTTAGATGAACGCCCAAGCGTCTCATTTCCCCTTCTTTCCTCGGAGCCGTTTGTTTTAATAAGCTTAAACATTGATTGCCAACGCGTCCAGCCTTCTCCCTGCATCATGGCGGCGCATTAGCATACCCGGCAACTGTTTCTTTCCCCCTCTGTTCAGCTCTGTCAGATCTGCTCATTGTAGGTGATCCGGTGCGAACCTGGACTTTATCGCTCGCTGCACAGCAAGAAGGACTGACGTCTCCACAGCCCACAGTGTGACTTTAAAGAAGTGGACTGTCGCACGCCATCTCGTCTGCCACTCGCATGGAATAATGCAGTGCAGGCTTGCGGTGATAGAAAGATGTCTATCATCCGTTGCTGAGCTTTTGCTGTCCTCGGGGCTACATGTTTAATATAAATCTACAAATGTGATTTAGTGGACAGATAGCCTTGGGACTCAGAGGTCATCGCTGCAGGGACCTCTGGTGTGTAGTATATGGTGACAAAGTGTGTAGGCTAAGGTTATCTCACTGATGTTGGATGCATTACTGCTTCTAGGCTTGGCAGAGGACTTCTTAAAAGAAAAGTGGCCCGGGTCAGGGTACAGCAGCCTTGGCTTCTGGCGTCATTAAGTGCCACAACAAAAGATTTAGAATTTCCAGATAATTTCACAATCCCCAGCTGCTTGAATACTTTGTTGTGCCATCTCGTATTTGAGCAGGGAAGCGGGCCTGTCCTTGCCGCGTCTGCCCTAAAAGCATCCTCTCGCAGCGCATCAATTCATACCACATGTTTTCTTTCAACTCTCATCCCATCCTGTCTATATTCATCCCCAATTCAATTACTTTTTTGGTTTCAGCGGAGACTCGTTTTATACTATATTGCTCTCTGATGCGTTTGCTACCCCACAGATTTATGTCGAGGCTGAAGGATGGCTGTCCAATTTTCTGCATGGATAGCAGTGCTGGTAGCATTGTGTGTGTGTTTTAAAAGCTCTTGTCAGATGTGCGTTAAGGACACATGGAGCCGCGTAATTCTTCCAGACACTGGCCATTTCTGTCACCCATCGCACATTAGCTTGTGTATCGCAATGATTTGTCATGCAAGCTCTTCTGGTGGAATTGGACTTGGTGTCTGCATATATGTTTGGAAATGTGTGTTGGTATGCATTGGGCTCTATTTAAACCCATAATTCACATACTGTGCATGTCTTAGCACTTAAAATGCCCCAACCCCTTGCCCAAATACTCCCCCGCCCCCACTACCACCACCACTAACACAAGTTTTCAATTTCAGAGATAATAAAAATTTTATTACCTGAATGGTCACTCATCCTTGCAAATTGGGAGTGAATACAAAATGGAAAATTTGTTCACCCAGTTATATTTTTATTGGTAGTTTTAATTTTCACTCCCTGATTGCAATGGCTTATTTTTGTTTGACAGATTTGGCCCTTTCCAGGGAAAAATGGAGTAACAACAGACTGCACTATATTATAGACTGCAGTCTATAAGCCCCACAATTACTTATTCTGTCAAGGCCTCCAAATAGTTCCACTCTAGAGCAAAATAATGTCACCCTTACTCCCAACTATCCATCTTTTTATATCTAATGCTGCATCTAAGCCCACTTTTTAGCCTTAGACTCCCGTTAGAATGGATTCTGTCTGTCTAAAGCAGAAAATGTTAAGAGCCGGTAGACAGCCCAGCTCAACCCATTACCGTGTTGGTGCAGTTATGTCTTTCTTTAGTGAAGGTTCGCTGTGCCCCTAGATGACCGCCCCTCCTCAACAGGGGTCCTGCGATATCTCGGTTGTCTCCTTCCTGGTCTGAATGGGCACATTGTGCTGCCTCCCGTTCCTGGTCTGCAGGCCACTCGGTCTTCCACACACACCTGTCAAGACACGTCCTTGGCGCCTGAGGTGCTGAGACACTCCAGAGCCCCCCTGCTGCACACATGGTTATTGAAGCCATGCACAAAAACACACACACACACACACATACTTAAAAGCAGCAGAAACAAATAAACACACGATCAAGTTGATGCATGGAGAGGCGGCGTCATGCACACGCCGACACACGACACAATTGGATTTCACATCGGCACGGAGAATGCATGCACACATGCACACACTCGAAGACTTGGGCTCATTGGAAACACACTTCGCTCCCCCCCGCGTATGCCAAGGTTATATTCAGTGTGCAGGTTGGCCTCAGAATTCACCAAGGGTCAAGTTCCATATTTGTCAGGGCAGGGAGTGCAAGAGCACCCAAGGTGGGTTGGGGGTGCACAAGCTCGCACATGGAAACAGGATTCAGAAGTAAACCACTCGTAACTGGATCCACATCTTCAATCACTTGCAGATTTTCTGTTTTTGGTTGAGAGGGAGGCTATTGGAGGAACAGTAAACGTGGAGCAACCGATGTGTGAAAACATCGTTTTTTGAGGAAAAAATCAACTCTCGAGATTAGGGCTTCGAAAATGTGAATATATGTTTTTTTTTCCTTGTGAAAGTAAAATAGACCTTTTAGATGAAACATGACATTTGGTTATGTTTTAAAATTTGCGATGGAAATGTAAGGTTATAGTTGCAGCCATCATTTTGATTCATGCAAAAATCACACTTGCCATATAATGCAATGCCATATAATGACAGGTAGCAGCGTCTTAAATGTGAGACGTTTTTGCATAATCCAGCTAAAAGAAGCAGTTTGGGGATTGGCAACGTGGGCTTTGGGAGCTATCAGTGAGTGTTTGCTCTTTTTATATTCATTCGTGGACTTCACCTTAAGAGTCACGACCTCCCGTCCAAGTTTACATTAGATCAAATTCAGAAAGATATTGGTTTGTGTGTAATTATCCTTCAGATTCACCGCCCTTTGAAGGTAATACTCATTTCTGCTGTCTTGCCACACTCATCTCAAGTACATCCTCTCTGCTCATGTCTGCTCGGCCTTGGCCAGTTACCCTCCACAGAACAAATGTGCCTTTCCATGTGGCGAAATCATCAAAGACGAAATGCTAAATGGCTGATTGTACATGCACAAAACGTGCACCCTCGTGAAGGACCGAAGATGTCAAGTCCCACTAGTGTCACCCATATAATTTTCCCCTCTATTGACTTTTATGTTCTCCTGCAAGGTTGGTCATTGTGGTGTGAATATGTATGTATTCCAAATAAAGACAAGTGTGATTATCATAATGATATTCCCCAGCTAAGGTAAACAGTTCCTTGGCCCCAGCAGAGGGGAAAATCAGTGTGACTGTCTTGCATTATGATAGATTATTTTTGACCATACATTTCATGCATTTAGCGAAACATAAAGCCTCGGAAGAGTCAGCTGTGAGCTGGGGTTTGCTGGCGAGCTCATCTGATAATAGAAATCTCATTTTGGTTTCGGCAGCAATCAAGGGCCGGAGATTCATAAAAAAAACATGATTATTTACATAAATATTCAACCTCAAAAGCTTGCATACACCCACGTCTAAAAATTTAAATTGGTGCTGCTGAACGCACTTCACTCTAGTTGAATGCATTATACTGGAGGGTGTGTGCGTGCGCGCGTGTGTGTGTTTGCACAGACGCAAATGCACAAGCAAGAACACACGCGCGCGTGCGCACATGCATACAGTACATCACAATTTGCAGACAAAGTTCACCCCTTTCTAATTACGGCCAATTAGACCTCAGGCATAAGAAAGTCTTCCGGGGACAGACTTCAGTGTTGTGTTTTATGTCCCTCTTCACTTCTGCTCATTGGTATGCTAACCAGAGCGCGAGAGAGGGAAAGGAACTATAGGCAAGTCAAGATAAAGATGAGATGTAGGGGGAAGAGTGATGAGAAAAAAAGAAGAGGGGATACTGAGAAAGTAAAGAAGCGGGGAATTAAAGTGAGACAAAGGAAGGGGAACAGACACATAAGTATATGTAATCCTCCTGCAGTTGCCAGCAACCTCAGTCAATTGTTATCAGCTTCCTTGAATTTAATGTGACCCTTGGGGGTAAGGATGCTGCCCATGCATTATAAATGCTGCCCATTGACTTCAGCTGGTAAGCTTTTCCTTCCGCACGAATGAGCAGACCCTGATTACTGAACTGATAATGGCAGTGCAACGCAATCAGCTAAATTTACATTTCACGAACACCGGCTCCGTTTGTGTTTTACACTTTGATGCAGGGATGAATTGCCCGCCTTTGCCGGTCGATGCCGTTTTTTTTTTTCAGCACGCACGGGGTGCGGTGTAATGGTTGCGTTCGGTGAAAGTCGTGCCAGAGGTGTGCACACGGGGTGTTTACCGGTCATCTCTGCCTGCAGCGTCGATGACATGGCAGCGGGACCGTACGCCGTCGAATATGTGGGTCACCCGGGGCGGGCTCCACTTGTACACGACACCGCCATTTCAATACATTTTCCGTTCATTTACCGTATCTTCGCCGCCTTTGGCCTCAGGATGTACATGCCAGCATTTCAGTTGCAGTGTCAGAACCACAGGGTCATTTAATTTAGAGCCCTGCTCTGCCGATTAGGGCTTTTGTTGCGAGCGGCCGTGACTACTGTAAGGCGGGTGTTTGGGTCAGCGATGGGCACAATAGCTTAGTTACTCTCGCTGACTTCCTCACTATTGCCTCTCCCTCACTTTCTCAGCACATTTTCCACTTGGCTGATAAAATAAGCCACTCTTTGATGAGCTTTCGGCAGGCCACGGTGCTGTGCCTCAGTAAATGCTTTTATAGAGACACACCACAGGCTGTCGACTTGCATCAGTCATACCGCGGTGGCGTGCAGCCGCCGCTTTCTCATATGTTCTTTTGTTTCCTGATGGTGGGTTTTCTGACACACAAGGATAAGCTGGTGCTACAGCTGCAAAAGTATTTCGAGAATGCTCCAAAATGACAATATGCAACTTTTGCTTTAAGGCTGGCTGAGGAGGGCTGGATTGTTAGGGCCGCCCCGCTTCACTTCAGTTGGTCAAATTCATGCCCCAGTACGTTTCATCTTGATAAGTTTGAATCAGCACGGGGCCCGAGGCCGAGCGAGTCAACAGCTGCAAAGCCAACACAGGATGTGAGGAAACAGACAGCAAAATAACTCAAAACAAGATTTGGATGTTAATTGTGTTTTGGGGTCATATTCTGCTCTTTGGTGCCATTCTGTGCTGCTTTCTTACATTTTTTATTTACTCCTGTTTTTACATAAATACGTCATACCCAAAATCCATCTGTGGGTGTTTTTGTTAGGGCTTGATTGAGAAACACAAACAGAGACAGAAGCCTCCTACATTATATGATATAATGAGAGGCCAACAATGACCAGCTTCAACATCTTTGATAAATTTAAAAAAGTTAGTCCGTGTACTGTATTTACCAACTTTTTAAGCTAATTGAGGGATAGAGGTCAACTACTTTATATTTTTTGCTTTCAGGCAATTTGCTGCTGCACTGTATAGAATGAATAAACACATAAAAAAGAAGGTTTGCTAATGCGTATCAGACTGATGTACAACCACAATGCTCGCTTTTGTTGCGCTTCCATCCGTGTGTGATGGCGGGAAGGCGGGCGTGGTCAGACACGGCGGCTGTGGCTCATGTAACCACAGTACACGGTGAAATTCAGCGTACTTTACAGTAATCAATCACATTCTGGGTGTGATATTAAATGTGGGTGCAGTGTCACGGCAGTGAGAACGGGAGAGTCCGCCTGAGCTTCATCGCTTTGTCATTTGGAAAATACTCCAAAAAGTCCGTACAGGCGACTACGTGACGGGGACAGATGTCCTACCAAGGACTATTTTTCCACAGTGTGCGCGCTGATGCCATGACAGCCGAACACCTCCGCTCTCAGCGAAGTCAGACTCCTACAAGTGTATTCATCTCATTTCAAACGTGCATCCATATACTCTCGTAGCTTCACAAAAGACACAATCACACGACACGTGAGTTTCCGCTTGCTACAAGGAAAAAGAAGAAGTACTTGTTAAGATTCCCTATCTCTGTATCTCGCCGAAATATTACTTGTCATGTGTCCGTGTCTCATATACAGATACTTGTCTGTTGGAGGTACTTTTGACTGGAATTTAGATGAATATACCTTGTAGGTTTCAGAAGTCTTTGCATGTGTTGCAGCTGTAGGGAATCACTCAACGTTTGATGTTTGTGGCTCGCTTAGTTAGCAATCAAGAGGACAAACAGTATGTCACATGCCTTGTTCTTTGTAATGCCCCCCCCCGACTGGTCGTACATCCTGAACCGCAAAAATAAATATTATAAGTTATGTAACAAAGACCAATTTTAGCGTCCTTTGATCATTTTGTTTCAAAGCTTGTTTGTAGACATACCTCCACTGATTAGCTGATCAGCGTAAAATTACTGCATTAGCAACTGTATTTTTGAGTGAATTTTAGGAGAAAACTCCCCGAGTGACTTCATGCGAATGCCTCTGACTCAGTCTCGCAGAACGTCATGCTTTCAGCCAACATGACTCCCTTTTACAAGATTCTTGTTTAAAAATGACTCACCTGCGCATACAAAAAAAAAGAAAAGAAAAGTAACGGCAAGAGTGTGTGCTTTTTAACCAACTTACATTCGCCAGCTCCAGTTGATAATATCTTGTTGACACAAGTGTTAGATCTGCCAGCAGGCTGGACTTTGTCTTGAATGACAGCCAATGAAACAAACCCAAACAATGAATAGATACAGTGTTCGAAAATAGCGGATGGATGAATCACAAACACGTTTGTCAGCAGTCATTAATAGACATCTCTTGACACTCTGCATTGTTGTGCTGTGCGGTGCTCCCTCCAGTTGGCCTTTAATTAATGAGCAACCTTGCGTCAATAAGTAGCTTTTTTTTTTTTTTTTTTTTTTTTTTTTTAAACAGTGTTTTATTTCCCAAACATGACTCATAGTTGCATAAACTTGCAGATCTTGATCATGCTAGCACTAATGCTGCAAGATTGCCTTTAGCGCCTGGAGCCGCCTGGCGTTCATCTCTCTGGTCTGGAAGCCTTTGAAGATATTTTGGAAGCTTCCAACTACCGCCAGTGCTTCACACTGATCATTATAAGAGAGCGGATTTGGATTTCCTCTGATAGCGAAGACGATTTGAAGGGTTTGAGGTTCTTACAAGAGGCACACGCTCTGTGGCGTTAATTTCCACAAGCTCCGTTGGCAATTAAAGCGGTCTGAGCAAAATTGGGGGGTTTCGATGGAAGAAGCGGCCACCCATTCAACGGTCCAGAATACATGATAGTTGTCTTCTGTTGTGGGCGAACTTTTTGAGCAACAATTGTGTGGTGAGGATTGTTACAATATGGTGTGGCGGTGTTCCTGTCCAAACACTCGCACACGAGCAGGCGTGCTGAATGACTGGCAGATGCTCTGTTGACCGGGCTAGCTCAGCGCTCCGGCTGAATTGACCTACGGCATCTGCTGTCTCCACCAAAGTCTCGATTTCGTTCAGACACAACGAGCAGCAGATCTGATGAAGCGCGCACTTGTTTGGAAGCCCAGATCGGCCGGCCACTGTACACAGATGATATCTGGGAGATTGGCAGCACAGGCCTGTCGTCGTTTTTCTTCCCTTTGCAGCATGTCGGCGCCGTTTTTAGGAGAATTGGAGCTACTTTAATTGGCGATACGTACATAGTATCAAACGTGCATACGCGAAATCAAACCCGATCACAACAAACCGAGCACATGGCTTTTTTGTTTGTCCTCTGTTAATGACTTGATGTTAGTAATTGGATTGCCTTTGATATGACAACCTAAACAGTTTGTTGTAAGTAATCTCTCTAATGCAACATCATTCTCATTTGCATAGTAAACACTGCTCTATTGATTCATTGTTTATCATTTTGGCTTATTTTTCAAGGCCCTAACCTGCCTTCATCACTATTTATGCATTGTTTTTATGATTGCAGATGGGTTTTTGTTTAAAAAAAAAAAAAAAAAAAATCATGTAGTCGCATCACGATAGCAGTGCACTCCAAAAGGGATGACGAGAATCTTTTTAATCTGTTTGAATGAGTCGTTGATCGCCAATTCGGCCACTTTGCTCGCGCACGCTACCATCATCCAAGCAAAGGTTTATATTGATAACATGAAGGCCATAAGTGGCACATGTAAAAGATGGATTGATACAGAGGCTAAGAGGCAGAGCAGGAGAGCAAAACTGTGCACAAGGGAAAACAAGACGGCCCAAAAGGTGACTGGGGAAGGCAGCCATCAAAATGCTAATGCTGTATGGGATATTTACTGCGGAGTGTTAATGCAGTTTAAAACAGGCTCTTTGTCCTGCAGCCCATCACCAAGCCCCTGTTGGGCCCTAATAAATCAGCCATTAAAAGCTGATGTGACCTGAATAGCACTTCATACAGCAGCGTTCCGGCCCCATCACCAGTGTGGGAACCAGACAACAGCTGAAAAATTTATGGCGACGCCACTTAGACCAAGAAGGGACCAAAATTTGTAAGTGATGTGGAAATGAGAAACCACCACATCTAGAATAAAAAAAAATGGAAGTGTTTATTTTTCCAAAGCTTTTTTCTGGTTTTTCAAAATAAATCTATGCCCTACATGCGCAGGCCTATTAACGGTGACTTACTCATATTGGCAGACATTTAACGCTCCTCCTAATGGACTCTTTAATTATGTCCCCTGTCACCCATTTTCAAAGTGTTGCCATGTTTTACAGACACAAAACTGTCCCGTTCTGTCACCTAACCTGCTCCCACCCTCTCCCGCCCCCCCCTCTCTCTTTCAGCATGGATCATGGCTTTATTATCTGGAATGTGATACGCAGGATTTGTGGGAACATACGAGAACGACACTTCTTCTCCCACCGAGGTATGGCACAATTTTTATTACAGTTTTGACAAGATCAGACAGCTGAAAATGCCTCATTATGGGTAAAGAACACGCTATCGAAGCAATATGAAGGATGATGGGCGTTTATGACCTCCGTATATGTGTGATAGGATGTTTCAAAAAAAAAAAGAAGTATAATAGGCGCTCATCTTCTTATGCAAATCTCCGGGACATCACTGATGAAGGCTTTAATATCTGTCGTCAGCGACGCGGCGGCTTTTGGTAGGTAACCAGACGTATTTATGGCGCGTTTGGATTTCATTCCGTGATGCAAATGCTGTCTTCGGTGTAATCATGCAAAAGCGCAGCAGGCTTTCACGTCTGCGCGCCCGGAGTCTCGCCGCAACCAAAATCTAAACCCTCACCTGTCACAGTTGCCTTCTACAACTCCGCGGCTTGTTCCCTGCCTTTCGCGCTTATCTTCTCCTTTTTTTTTTATTTTTTTACCCCCCCGCCCCATCCTGGCTCATTTGTTGCGCTCGGGCTAAAACCCTCCTCCCACCTTCCCACACTACCACCACCATCCCCGTCTCGTCGACAGGCACACATACACACACTCCCCTCCGCCAACTCTCTCCATGCTGAATGGAGCCACTAGCCTCGGCGCCTCCCGCAGTGAGCCTGGATTGAATTCAATTAGGGAGATTGTTTGCCCTCCAGAGTTTACTGGTGGGCTCCGTGGATGATAGGTTTGCCTCCCCCTCCTTCTCCTGACACCCCTCCTCTCCCCCCTTCACTCCACTCCCTCAATTACACACACACCTACCTACACAAACATACCATGCTACATCCATCTTTTTCCCCTCAATCCGGCTCCATGCAACCACCCATCCGTTTCCTCCAAACAACTTCCTCGTGGCAGTGTTTTTTTTTTTCTGGTTTTTTGTTTTGGCCTTGTGCGTACATTGTTCACATCGCTTTTCCATCCAACATGGATGCTTTCATGCCATTTTTTTATGATGCCGTATTCAACTAGAACAAGGCTTAAAACCCGGCGCTACGGGCAAATGTGTCACCTTTTTTGATAAGACTGCGGGGGCTCGTATTACGCTCAGCGCGGCTTGATGGGACTGGGGGTTGCAGAGCAGAATTATTTCGATCTACGTTTTTGCTCGATCCTCGGGAATGGATAATCCCTTTTTTTTTTTTTTTAGTCATACCCAGCAAATGCGAATGAAGTCGCGAGCCCATCCGGCACAAAAAGAAAGGACAGTAAATGTTGCTGACACCGGAGTAATGGTCTCATTAGTTGCAAGGTGAAAATAGAATTGTGCCGTCATTTGTATAACATTGAGAGCAGCGGGGGGCCGGTTCGTGCGCGCCGCCGGCTCGTGCTTTTTAGAAGGGAAGCGTAAATCTGGCCCAGACATCGCGGACCTTCATCTTCGTTCCGTGTAGGAACATTTCAGGGACTCGTCCTGCAACCCTGCTGCTTCTCCTCCAGGTGTCACGCTGTGTGCTGGTGCTCCTCAGGAATCAGATATTGTATTAGTGCTGAAAGATGTCAGACGGATTAAAGGCTGGCGATCAGTTTGACGGTAAATATTGTAACACCGCCCGACATTAAATTACAACCTTGATTTGGTACAACCATCTTTTGCCTAATTTGTGGTCACTTTGGATTAAGGCTAAACTACTTGAGGGATGTCTTTTTTTTTTGTTTTTTTGGGAGGCAAAAAAACCCTGCATGATTTTTCAAAACCTAATATTTAGCAGTGACCCCATGCTGACACGAACCTGGGATGACTGTAAATTTCGGCTACACAAATTCATTTCAGCCTTGGTAGAGCAGGTGAGGCTCTGCGCTGTCCTACAACGTTTTGCATACCAACATGGTTGCCCATAGCATCAGACATTCAAGTGCGCTTGACCATAATGGCCACTTATCGACTTCCACCCCGGCCAGGTTTTGGTTCTGTTATCTTAAAGCGCCGCCATTTGTTATCACAGTGCCATTTTTTTTTTTTTTTTTGCCTGGGCTCCTCGAAATGATGCAAAACAGGCTATTTGAATGGAAAAGGGGAGCGATCCCTTTGGCCGATGTCAGCAGTGTTCCTGGATTTGAATCTTGTCCAGAGGTAGTTGCCTTTGCACGTCTTTGTTGGTGTGTCCTGTTACTTGGGTGACGCCTGTCCGCTCTGAAGCAGCCAGCCGGGCTCACGGCTACCAGACGGAGCGTCAGAAACCCTCGCAACCGCCAAATTATATAAAAGGCACACAATGTTTGATTAACGGTGCTGCTGATAATGACTTCTTCTTCTTCTTTTTTTTTTAACTCAAATATGCAAATTGCCGTTATCCTAACCTGATGGAAATATGCTTATTGTCAGTTTGTCCCAAGAGTCGACACTCGTAATTGTTGACGGATCAATGTTGTACAACGCTGCGATGTGTTTGTGTGACGATATTTCAAAAATCATTGGAATTTTGCTGATTTTAACTTCCATCGTATTCACAAACATTTTCTTACACGTTCCTAGGATTGTTAAGTGAGAGCCATTATTTGAGATATTGGTGTATTTCTGCCCCCCTTTTTTTTGAACAGATTAAAGTCACATTTACACAACAGAAATCCACACTATTTTCCTGAGCTTTGCCCTCAAATTAAGGTAGCTTCGACTTTAATTATTCAGCGTTGTTGAGTTCTCCGGCAGATATAATTATCCCTGCGTGTGGCGGTCATGCTCGATCAGCGTATCAGCTGGCTTGCGTACACATACGGCGTACGTTCACCTGCTCTATGTGGCGTCTGCTGAGGCGTCAACGTGCATGTTCACGTCCTACATCTCCTGATATGTAAAATCCAAGTCTTCAGTTGTCCTCCATGGCCATCTTGAACTGCAAGAGATGGGATTCATTCATTGGAATTATTTTACTTTGCAAAAATGACTACCTTTCAGTGACGTTTTCCTTTTGGACAGTTATACAGTTAGTAAGATTTCAATCCAGGTTCATCCGTTGACACCCTTCTTCACCGGTGGGAACAGCAAGTGCAGTTTAAAATGAAGTTTTTGATGAGGAAATCAGGTGTTAACTGCGGTGTGATTGCTTCACTCTACATTAGCGTGCTAACAGCTCAAAAGCTGAGACAGTGAAGTAGCAGCTCGAGAGATCTTTATTTCAAAGCTCAGCGTGGCTGCTCCTTCTTGTCCCATCACTCCCTGCAATATTTCAGGTGAAAATCACTGCTGTAAAATAAAAAATAAAATAAAAATCACCTTGGGTTGTGCAAGTTAAATGCTGTTATTTTGAAGCGGCATAAGAAGGAAATGCACAGTTTGCAATTGTAAGTCCGGCCAGATAGCTCCTTTACTCTATATTTCCTTAAAATGCAGTGGCTTTCGTCACTGTGTCACGTCGTTTGGCGATGAATTTTGACTTGATTTGAGATTGAATGAATGAGTTAATGAAGGTTTATTTTGAACTTGTTAGAATAACACAAAGGCACAAAACAAATAAGAATAGTCAAAACGATTGTAAACAATATAATGCCGGCATGTCCAAAAAGGAATAGGAAAAACCATGAGCTCGATTAATCCTTCTCCATCTCTCAGCAAATGAAATTGCTGGTGATCAAATAATCATCAGCTCACTCCCTTTTTATGATATGCACATGTTCACAAAAATAATTTTCATCAAAATATTTACGGAAAAAAAAATAGATTGATACTTTAAGCCAGTTATATTAAAAGTTCGAAGAAGGCTGAAGTTTTTGTTCTGGAGATACACGCTGACATTATTTTCTGTCACCAAGAACCTCCCCAGTCGTGGAAGACAGTTGCAGGTGAGCAGTCCTCGACTGGTGGAGGCAAGAGTCCCCTCGACCACTTTGACCCCCACGTCTGACAGAGCGAGAGGGGAAGGGAGGGAGAGAGAGACAGAGAGAGAGAGAGAGGTGAATTTGCTGAAGCTATTTTTGGTGTAAGAAGGGCTTCCTGGGATTTTAGTGTCTTGTCATGTGCCCCGGCTGCTCTCCTGATACCTGCCCTGACAGTTTGGGCGTCTTAATAAAACAACACCCTCAGCAGTGAATACACACACACACACACACACACACACACACACACACACACAGCGATGTCAGAGAGAGAGAGAGAGAGAGAGAGAG
>CAAKHG010049657.1:59644-76893 GCA_901007715.1 Dactylopterus volitans | reverse complement strand
CAAGTGCTGGTAATGCCCAAATATGTATGTGTTCAGCGAGCGTACACACGACTAATCTCGGGGGCAACGTCAAAAACATTCTCCTGATAGGTGCGCAGCTTTAGCCGAGATTAGCCACGGAGTCTGGAATTATTCATTTGCTGTCTTCGCCCCCCTCTTTATTCCTCGCTGACAGATAGGTGGCATGTACAAAGTAAACAGAGACATGCCGGGATCTTTAACAGTGGTCAACCGTAAGCCCACATAAGTCCACAGGTGTTGCGCATTGAAAACGCGTAGCCTCCGGCAGGCTTTAAGTTGCCGTTCGGAAAGCATGACCCATTTCTTCCAATTCCTTGACTCGCGGTGCAGGAGGGTTTATTGAAAATGAGCACGACAAACCTGAGCAAAGCCGCGAGACTCCAACTGGTCCTGTTCACGAGTCAGGGTCATTGCCAACCATGATCTTTGTTCTTGGCACTTAATTAGAAATTAGAACATTGCATGACCCACAGGATGTTCTCCATGGCCAGAATAATGAACACCTAGAAATGGGAAGGAGCAAGTGCAGGGGAGAGAAAAAATTCGCTTGGCGTATGCACAAGTAACTCCATTAAAACTTTGGAACTGTTGTGGCCTTTATAATTACATTTTAGCATTTTTCTTCGGTTTCCTCCCAGACTTCTTACACGATTGTTTTATTGTTTTACTCACTCTGAACAATTACAGGATATGAGGTAATGTCCCCCTAAATTGGATTCCCATTTGACATGTGATTTATGGTATAATACAGTTAGTGATACCCTGAAATGTATTAGGCACAAATTAAATTAAATTTTTCTCGGCGCCAATGAAATCCTATGCAAACCAATTTAACTCACTTTAATCTTTACAATCATGACACTGATGTAATTTCGTATTATGATGATTCTTTCAGGTTGTTTAGCACCGTCCCTTAATTTTGTTAAGCAATTCATCAGGAGGCATTGTGCAGATCAAGATTTTTATTTTTATTTTTAGCTGGAAATATCTGTTTAAACAAGCTTGATTTGTAGGAGGGTAATGAAATAGTGATACACATTAGCCTCGTGATATTATTAGTTTGCATGCTAATATTTGTGGCAAATTCCAGTTCATTTTCTGGCGTGTTTGAACTCTATGAATGCAAATCTTGCTATTCTGATTGTCTTTTGTCATATTTTATGCTGATGATGCTGCGTTCTTTATACCATGAATTCTCCCAAAATGTGGTTAATAGATATTGCAACATATCAGCTGGTTAGTAAGGCTGCAAATTTCTTGCATGTTCTTTGTTTCCTCTCTTGAACCGTCACTTGAAAACCTTAGTCAGTTAATCGTTACAATTAATGAGACACAAAACCTGTTGTTTAGGTTTTATTCAGTTATAGTGGTATATGTGCTTTGCTAATCAAGCACAATGTGGCTACTGTAGTAGTTGTATCTCTTGACAGGACAGCTCACTTTCAACTCGCGCTGCGACGGTTGGGTGCTAACTTATCAAAGTGATACAACATTCACAACGCACCAGAGTTGTATTTCCACACAGCTTTGCAATGTTTACACGGTCCACTTTTACGCCGTAATGCCTCCAAGCTGGACTTTTGCCTTGAGATCGACTCCTTCTCCTTCCTCTGTCGTGCCAGTGAGATAGTTTATCTGAGCGGCAATCAATCAATTAATGATTAATCATGAACGTCCCTCACTGGTAATACGTTCCAAAGTATTACATATTAACTGCTGCGTCATGGTGCACATCGCATTGCTAGGTTCTTGCCAGTGCACAGCCATAACTATTTGTCAGTTATTCCAAAGTTCTGTAAATGATTGAAGCCCATTATGCACAACTGTGTCCGAAAAAAGCGTTAATGCCTCGGGTCGGGGGAGCGCACAGCTGTTTTCCGTTGTAAAGCATGGAAAATAAATCGCACAGCGCCATTTCAAATGTGAAGTGTAATAATGAGCAGAAAGGAAAAGTATGACTGAAGATAATTCGCGTATGGGACAAGAAAACATTTTTTTTTGCAGAGACGCGCACGCCTGTTTTTTTCTGTGGTTGCGAATGCAGCCGTGCTGTGATTTTTGTGGTGATTTTGTAGCCTGGTTATGTCTGGCTGTCCATTTGTATTCACAAAACAAAAACAGCCTGCGTGCTGTTTGTGTATTCAGAGAGGAATTCGGCGCAGGTGGAGCGTGGGTGTGTATAACTAAAAATATACACCCCTAAAATTACATATACATGCTCTTATTTAAAGAAAGAAAAAAAAATCCAATTTAACCTACAAGCTTCATGTTCCGTTCCTGGTGCATCTGGTGCTTTCGCTGTTGTTTTTCTATTTTTTTTCTGCAAACATTCTCAATTTGTATATGCTTTGCCCCTGTCTTCTATATTATAATCACTTGGCCCAGTGCCTTGATTTGAACTGGTGAATTGTTGCGCGCTGATGTATCTGCTCGCAGGCCACATTATTTTATCAGCTGCATTTGCAGGTCACAGTGCAGCGCAGAAGGTGGTGTTTTTCCTTCCCTCTGTCTGTGCTGGCAGTGAGTACGCCCCAGTACACACAGTCCCTAGATGCAGTCTGGCAGGCCCAGTGAATCATCTTCCCGTCACAGGTGGGGGAAATACACCAGCGGGATTGGCAGTCCGAAGGTGGCGTCTGGCCCGCTGTTGAGTGAGGTGTTTGGCCTGCTTCCGCTGGAAATGAGGATATCTCATATTTTTTCGTGCGAGAGAGAGAGAGAGAGAGAGACAGACAGAGAGAGAGAGCGAGCGAGAGAACACGGTTGAGCAAGTTTTCCTCCATCCGTCTACCAAGAACGGGTAAACCGCGGTAAATATTTACAAGATTATACATTTAATTTCCAAAACAGATTTAGCTCATTTGCCTATGTGATGATGCAAAACTTAGCCCTGATTATCCGCGCGCGCGTGTGCGCTCGCAGGCCTTATCAGCGTGGGTGCGCTTCTCTCGCGCTTCTCCTGTGTTCTGAGTGGCTGTTTCATCTGAGCACTTGTAGGAAGGTGGCGGCGATGGCCGCTGATCAAAGGCAGAATCCTCGGGGCCAACAAGGGCCCCGACATAAGCGCCAGATGTTTCCCGTCTCCGTTAGCACTCCGGTTAGAGCTATCCTTATTTAACCGGCTCCGACACATGGCCCTCGCCGGTGTCAAATACACCAGCTCGCTTTCCTCCTCCTTTTGTGCGAGGAGCACGGGACGAAAACCGCGAGATCGCCGGGGATATCTTGTTCCTCCGCGGCGCTCTCATTGTGCTTGAAATTTTGGCCTGAAAACTCCCTCTCACAGTAATTGGGTGTGAAAGAAACAAATGCTCGCCTATTGTCGGTGGCACAATCTTGCATTCAGGGTCGTGGTTAAACAAGCCAAGAGAGGGGGCAGAGAAGGGTTGAGGGAAAAAAAAAACCCGGGTGGGTGGCGCAGGGATGCAAGGAGGAAACAGAGTGTGAAAGTGATAAAAGAATAGCTTGCAAACAATGAGCAAAGCCAAAAAAAATATCCTGAAATTAAACAAGGGAGAAGATGCACTTTTCCGGGAACAAGCGAGGATGTAATTTTCAATGCGAAAGAATTAAAAAAAACAAAAAAAACAACTCGCAGACCTGGGTGTGTGTAAAAAAAAAAAAAAAAAAAAAATACAAAAAACAAAAAAGAAATGGACGGGAATCCAAAGTGGACGAGCGTGTTGGTTTAACAGAAACAGCTAGATTAAGTCCAGGTTCTTCATATGGCGTACAGGAGATTGATTGAGAGATTTAGTGGGCCTAATTGTGCCGCACCATCTGCCCAAGTTACAGAATCTGCCAGGCGTGTGACAGTTTCCAACAGGCTCGCTGACGAGCAGATGTGTGCAGGAGTGTGTACACGGCCGCGTGCGTGCGTGCGTGCGTGCGTGCGCGCGCGGGTTTGCGTGCGTGCGCGGCTTTAAGCACATCAGTCTCTTGTTACTTTGTGATCACATCTTTTTCCTTTTTTTTTTCGCACTGAATTAAGAATTCCCATCTTGAATTAGGGAGGAGTGACGAATGCAAATGCGTCCGTGGGATCCGCGAGCGTCGCTTGAGTGGTCATTGTTGCTGTCAGCATTGCTATTGATATAACAGCCCAACAAATGTCATAGGCACAGCATGTATTTCCATAAATCAATCAAGCCTCCAATTGCGCAATGCAACAGAATGGCGGCGGAATTTAACAAAGGAGGCGATCAAAATGCTGCCGCGCGATACGCGCATACTAATTTGGTCGGTAAATTCATTTGTTATTCAATGAGTCACCCAACAAAGGGATGTATTTCCAACCCAAAATGCAGCCAACACTTACATTAAAGAGACCCAAGGACCCTTGCGCGTTAAATAGCCATTGAGTAAAGTGTCTTTTTAAAGGAATAGTTCGACAATGGAGGAAATTACACTGATTTGGATTTATGCTCAGAGTTAGACGAGTGGCCCCCATTCAGCGTGAAGCCTGGGAACTGGAGGGGGCAAGGCTCATTTGGTTCTGTCCAAAGGTAAGCAAATCTTTCGATGAAAAGTTTTATATTCGTTTAGAGCGCCGTTGACCTGTTTCCAGAATTTGCACGATGCTAAGCTAACTAGCTGCCGGGCCCAGCTTGATATTTACAGTGCTAACACGATTGCAATCTTCTCATCTAACTTCCTGTAATTAAGGGAATAAACATGTAACTCGGAACACCAACTTGCTCCTTCAAGTGGGACGAATTATTTATTTATTTAGTTTTTCCGCTTTCTTGAAAGATTCAGCTGTCCAGAAATATTGAGCGCTGGCGACGAAACTCAAGAGCCGGATCACCTCATCGTTGCCTCAGTAAAAAAAAATTGAGAGGGCTAAAAAAGAAAGGAGGCCGCTTCATTAACGGAGCGACGCTCGGCATTTACGGATTTGAAATAGTGGTATGATTCAAACGAAAGTCGCCTCTTTTGTGTCGCACTGGATTAACAAATAAGGTAATTGGATTTGCATATCAAATCACCACCATCCCTCTGCTGCATGCGCTTTAATTTTTGCATCACCTCACCTTGTATCTGACAAATCTTTCAAGTGTTGTTTGTCATTTCTATTATTACTCCATAATGAATGAATAATAAACCTGTGACAATGATTATTTTTTTTTCCTCCTTGATAGACTGTCACTCAGCAGTCACTTCAAGGGAATTCAATAATAAGATTCCCAGCCTTTTCCTTCAGCGCGTTTCCTCAACGCTAAACAGCCTAATTCACTCAGTTATCAAGCCACAAAAGCAACAAATAAATGGATAAAATAAATAAGTAAATTCACGGCATCCTTGTAAATGTCAAACAGCGATCCAAGCCACTAAACATGACAATAAAGTGATGGACTGTTAATTTACATGCGCCGTCGGGAGATTTCACTGCCACTGATCCTGCAAATGATGTTGAAAATATGACCATTACAGTTGTTGCTTGAAGTGAAATGCGGGATGATGAAAAAGCGCCAGACAGGGAAGAAGAAGGAAAAAAAAAAATATTTTTTTCTGTTCTTGTCATATTGGTGTCTTTCAATATTCTCCGCAGCCCAGTTTCCTTTCCCCGATTTGTCCACAAATGACAAGGGACGCTGGCATGTGTTTCATATTCTGCATACTCATATCCCAAAGTCCCTCTCGTGATTATTATTCAGTAGATGCACTGTTTGGCACAAGGACAAAAGTTTGCATAATTTATTCAAGGCCGTCATCAATTTTTGAAAAATGGCTCCAGCCCTCTCTTGTGCTTTTAGCTAAATAGATGTACTTCGGCTCGGACATAAAAAAAGACAGCAAGGAGCCGGGAAAACTTTATTTATATCTTTACGTAAACTTTGAACCGATGCACGCTTTATGGAGTATATTAGGGCTGCCGTGTCCAGCTTGAATAAATTCTTCTTTATTTGACTTGAGCCCGCCACGCTGCCTCGCTGGGATCACAAAGTATATGAAAAATGTAACAATAAGGCAACCCCCTCCACCGACTCCCCCACCCCGATCCCCGCCCCCTGCCTCCCGAAGAAGGTAGCGTGTCAGATAAAGTATTTCGGAGAGAACACGCTGCAGAGGGTCCCCCCGAGGACTCTCACCTGAGGTTGGAGGTATTTACAGCATCACGCTTAAAGAACAAAGTCCTCCGAGAAAAAGAGCAGGGACTTTATTTTCCTGCGTCCCAGAAGAACGTGCTCCACATATGTATAAAATAATGACCAGCAAACAACGCAGACAAACTCCCTTTACCCCAGACTCCCTTTTCCGCCACGTCCAGCGTTCCCTCCATCCCGTCCGATCCCGGCCGTGAACGTTCTCCGCTGCTTTGTCCGCCGCTTTTTCATTTCAGCAATCTTTTCGTTCGGACGTCGCGATCCGTGCCCGTTGCCAGAGTTGGATGTTCGTACTTTTTTTTCTGACTCTTTTGTTCATTTCCTGAAACAGCAAGACTGAGCCATAAGCTTTTTTGGCTCATCCGCTTGTTCTTCCAGTCTCCGGTGGAGGACACCTCTGATCGCCAAAGAAATGTGATTTTGATTGGAGCGGCGCTTTCTATACATGGCGGCGCGTGGACCCGAGCCGCCTCTCGGAAAAGATCGTTTCTCACGCTTAACTGCAAGCTGGAAAACCTTTTTGCTGCAATCAGCTGGCTAATAAGCGACCGCATATGTTGTTGCCGCGTTCAGCTATGATTTAAAGTGACATTAAACGGGCCGCCGAAACCCACCACCCATCAGATTCAATTACCGCCGTCCTCGCGCACACTTTTCATTTAAACCTGCCGTTTGCGTCTGTGGATTCGATCAATAATCCAGACAATATCGAGCAATAGCATCACCGCAGACACGTGAAGGTTGTTTGACAGCAGTTTGACCTTTTGACCTTCCAAAAGAGCCATCGAGGGATAAATAATAGGTGAGCTCCAAACCATTTGACTCTTCATGGGGGGAAAAAAAAAAAATGAACGCAGAAATATTTTTCAAAATTGCTCGCCCGTGGGTTGTTTTTTTTCCTCGAGGGAAAACCGATCGATGTGATTTTTTTTTTTTTCGCCAAGTGCTGAGGAAGCCAGACAGACTTATCAGATGCATCTCACTTCGTAGCCTGACCTCTAGCGCTGCGGAATTTGAATACATACATATTAAACCAAGAATAACATTTGGTCATGGACATACTTGTCTGATTTCAGATTTGCGCGAGACTATTTATTACACTTTACGGCGTCGGGGGACAGTGATGGAGGACCCTGAATACTCAGCAGTATTGCTTATCCAGCCTCACCTGAAGAATAACAATCATGAGCGCAGTCACACCCACTCACACACTCGGAGTGTTGGTAACCTTTCGTCGACGTGAGACGAAGAAACATTGAAATTCCGCAAGCTGGAAAATTAATTTCTCGCATTAGCACATCCGGCTAATGCGGCGGGCGCGGGCTTTCGCATTCGTCCGTCGGGTTTGCAGACGTTGCGCAGCCTTACATGAAGCCATACGGCACTCTGAACCCTCAAAAAAATAAAACTGTTTGAGTGTTAAGTGCTTCATTTTTCAAACTAGCATGAGGTCCATTGTATTTATAACTTATTTAACGGAAGGACAAGCTTCACGCGGAGGGACATTTCATGCATATTTAAACACTTTAATACCCACAATCAGTAATGATGCGACTGTCGCTCACTTCATTTTTTTTCTTCCCCCCCTCGAGCTGTTTGAAGATGTGGCCGAGGATACGTTGCCCCACTGGAAAGCAATAATAGTGAAATTACTTTGCAGGATACATAATAAAAAAGAGCTATGAAAGACTGTAGCTGCTAAATAATTTTATTCACAATATGACACACTGTTAGCTTTAATTTTTATATATATTTTTTTAATTTTTTTATACGCAGGGTGCTGCTGTGTTTATTTGGCGCACGCCTGACTCACAGCTCCTATTGCATCTAGTTGAGTTACGCATTCAACACACACTTCCTATCATGCAGGGGCTCCATATGAACACACATGCAAAATCCACGCCCCACACGTTCAGTTCAGCATAAAACCTGAGCCAAGTTTCAGATCTCGGCCTAATAGGGGGCTCCGGCGTTTTAAACGCCGCGGGTCACGCCGGCGATGTGATGCAGCGCGCCTGCGAAGCACACTTTGACTTTGGCGTGCGCTTGTGTGTTCGCCGCTCTCGCGCACGACTGCAGGAAAACAGAGCCGCTGCTCAAATCCCACAAGAAGTAGGTGAGGAGAAGCAACACCGAATTTTTTTTTTTTTTTTTTTTTCCAGAGGTCACGGCTGCCTCTCAATTCACCCAATCAGCAGGTGCGCGAACACTTTAGGCTTGTTCCGAGACTGCAGATGGGTCCGGCTTCTGCTTTTATAACGTAGGTACGCACAAACTCATGGAGTTGCCTGCTGATGAGCTCCTGGTTACCGGTGTTGACGGCATGTACGCGCTTTGGCTTGCGTCGCTCACGGCTCTGATGCAGCTGATGGCGCTGAATTGCTGACGGTGACAGTGACCGTGAAACCTCTGCAGCGTTTGCGAGTGCGCCTGCCTGGGGGGGGTTTGCAAATGAATTTGTTGCATCGACGTGAGAACAAAGCAAAATCACGTTTGCTTGAAGACGAAAGGACTTATAGAAAAATGCATCTTTCTCAGCTTTTCGTTTGAAATGATGCTTATTCGATGGTCAGCATTCAAGCAGCAACAAAACCGGTTAGAATATTTTTCTTATTGTGTGCAAAAGTGCAGACTGTCTGACATAGTTTACATGTACAATGTCAGATCCGGTCAGTTTTATTTGTAAAGCCCAGAATCGCAAATCATATTGCCTCAGTGGGCTTTTCAGTTTGTACGGTGAGCAACATCCTCTGTCCTTAAACCCTCTATTCGAATTAGGAAAATGTCTGCGAAAAAACAAAAACAAAAAAACCTTTTAACAGGGGGAAAAAAAAGGAAGAAATGTCAGGAGGAGCCAGAGAAAAAGGGATCCCTCTCCCAGAATGGACGGACGTGCAGTAGATGTCACATGTAGAGGAATCAAAATCAAAGAGTTTAGATAACGCTGACAGAATTAGAACAAAATTCTTTCTGGTTCTTCAAAGATTAGTGAAAATCGTCAAAAACGCCGCCGCTGGCAGCGTTTTTTTTTTTTTTTTTCCGAGATCGGCCAGCGGGGAAAGAGTTAAATACAAAGTACAGCTCCTGGCGAGGCTAGTGAGCTCTTGCTGTGATTGGATAGTCAGGTTCGTGAATGGTCAGTCACATCATTTTGACGCACGTAGGCGATCTGCATGGCGAGTCATCACCGTGATGAGAAACATTTACGTTGTGCCGGGAAGAAAAAAAAAGAAGAAGAGAGATGTAAAATACATCATTAACTGCTTTTTTAAGACACCTGCAGTGCAAATCAGCAGCATTACATTTAAAGACATTTTAATATAAACTGTCATAAAACCACAGTCACTTTAGTCCACTAAATCTGACTGGATGCTTGCGAAGCACATTTATGCATGGACTGTCTCCAGCCTGCCTTATCCCTCCCCTCCTTACACACACACACACACACACACATACACACACTTACTTCGAGTCGTTTGAATTTTTAAGGGATCGTCAAAGAAACTGTCAGCATCAGCGTGCACGGCGAAAATCACTCAAATGCGCTGAGTTATTGGTGCCATTTGCAGCGAGCATTAGTGCATGGATTCAGGCCCGGATCACCGCGGTTGGCTTCAATCTGAATAATGATTCGCAAAGTCAGACTGAACACAGGACATTTCTCAGTCTCACTCCAGTTAACATGTGCCCTTAACATCCTGGTGACAGGCCCCTGTGTTTGACGGAATGTCTGCTCGGCAAAAAAAAAAAAAAAAAAAAAATATCGCGGGGGGCATTTGCGTGCTGTTGTCCTCTCCGCCCGAGCTGCAAATGCAGCGGAAAGAAAAGAAGTGGCCCGATTTGCTTACATAATTAACTCCAGTAGGATCTGATAAGATGTGGTATGTAGTAAAAAATGCAAAGTAAATTTAAAGAAAAAAGATAGAAGCAGCAGATTTATTTATGTACATTAGGACCGAGTAGATGTCAAGATGTGTGGAAAATAGTTGAAGCCTATTCAAATAAGTCCATGAAAAAATTAACAGGGGCTGGAGCAGACTGGTGTGTTTAATGAACTTTCAAACCGCAGGGAAACTATAAAAGAACCCTGATTACAAGCCTGAGTCCCGAAACGGCAAAAGTGGATCTGACCCAGCACGACTTCTGCCAAACCTCGCCGAGCCACGGCCTGGATGCGGTTCCTTTTTTAATTCATGCGTATTCATCGCTGTTATATGTGTCCCACAGCTGCTCCGATGAAATGCACTGGTGCATGCAGAACACCGGCCGGTATCAAATCACATGTCATGTAAACAGCTGACCTGAAATCGGCTGAAATTTAAAAAAAAAAAAAAAAAAAAAAAAGCATAAAAACAAAAGTGCATCTGGCTGTATCCTTTTATTTAAAGTCAGTGTAATTGTCTTCACTGCCGTCTTCTTAGCATCCAATTTGTGAAACTATTAGGATCATAAAAATCCATTAGCCTCTTTGAACCATGTTTTCCATTATGATGATTCGGAAGAAATCTTTGGAACGATTCAGCCAAGGCGCGTTGCTTATGCATTGTGGGAATACACACATGCCTGGAATGATGTCTAATTCAGCTCCTGGGCAGCGGGCGAGGTCAAAGCAGGTGCCACATATATGCAGATAAGGCCGCAGTGATTGGAGCAGAAATGATTGGAATTCACGCTCTTGAGCTTTTTTTCTTTTTTTTCCCCCCATCTTTCCCGCCGTCATGCAGTTTAGACAACAGTAAACAGCAGCGCAGCAGTACATGATGCCATCATCAATCACGGCAGAGGCTCCGGTGGCTGTGGCGCATCGAGAAGATGAAAACCATGATTCTCAATGATAGGGCTGTTACAGAAAATCTGAGAAGGTGGCAGCGGGATATGTTGTGGGAGGGGAGGACATCAGCTCAACCGGTGAGAAAACTCATCTCGCAAAAACCCACCGCGGATGGTCACGGCGTTTATGGGGACCTGAGTCATTAACGCGGAAGCGAGCGCAAGACCACATGTTTACCGGAAGGATCGCTCCAGAAGTCCTGTTTTCACGCTCGTTGCCAGTAATCACACTCGTCCGCTGCCCACCACCGTATTTTTTTTTTTTCCTGAAATAAACGTTATTGTCAGTGATTGTTAGCGATGCAGAGGATTGCTGGTATAAATATACAGCAGTGCAATTTTCCTGACAATAGTTATTCCCTGTAGAAATTGATTTATTTGCTTATTTCAGTTCTGGTTTTTGTGCCACAAACGTGGGAAATTGTACATTACGTTTCCTCTCAGTGCAACGCTCATACAAGTGTTGCCGCACACAAGGACGAGGAATCATGTTTGTCTCCGCGCCCCTTAAGGATGTCGGGTTACCGTGCGACAAAAAAGCTGACAATCATCGAGTTACAGGAAAAAGGAATTTCTCATTTCCACATATTCTATGAAAACGCCAAACTAGATTTTAAATGCTCTCCACATCCGGTGAAATTCAGTCCCGATATTTTGCTTATTTTTCACAAAAGTCCATGTAATATTTCCGGAGAAATCATATGAAAAAATATTCCGGATCTGGCCCCTATGTGATTCGGGTCTTCTCCAAAGTTGAGTGGCTTCTTCCTTGGCCCATTCTCCAAAAGGAGTTTTTTTTTGTGTAAAACCTGCTGAAGATACAAATAGAAAGTTCAACAATCAGCAGTGAAAACATAATCTTTGGCTGAGAGACAAAAAAGATTCATCCATCCTTATTCTCTGAGTTCATGTAAGTGCCTTGACTGTAATAAAGCAAAAAAAAAAGTATTATAAGAATAGGGACAACACTGTGAAACTCAAGGCTCCATTTTCCTGGCTCTTAATATTTTAATTACCCTAATGTGAATTTTTGCAGTTAATGACACAATGTTTCACTGAAGGGAAAAAAAAAGGTAAAATGGTCCCAGTGATAAATTGTCTCGAGTAAGGCGATACTGTTTGAATTTCTAAATGGATGTGAGTCTGGCCTACGATTCACGCGGATTTAACACTCCCCATTGGCTGCAACGCATTACTCATTTTTCAATCTCAGTTTGGGAGCATCCATTAAATTTGATGAAGCCTCTCTACTTCAAGATGGCGACAGATTTTTAGAGGGGAGGCGGCCACTGCACCGAGAGTTTTAAGTCATCTGTTAATCGGAGATGTCTATAATTATAGCAGTTGAGAAGCATTTTTTCCCATTTTTCAATTTGTGCGGCCGGATTTGCCAAGGGTTGCCCAACTATATCCATTCTGAAATTTCTGACACGCACGTTGTGATGTTGGCCGCGCTCGTAATATTTCCGCCCCCTCCCAGTGGACATATTGGGTTATAAATATGAGATCCACCAGTAATGTCTTGCACAGATGATGTTATTAGACTTGCCAGCCTGAGGCATCAGCTGTGTGTATTGGACGTCTGTCAAAGCAGAGCCCTCTCCTCCCCCCACTCCCGACTCCCCTCTGTGTTGAAACCAACTGGTCCAGGAAATGCATGCCAGACTCGTGGAGAGTCCCACAGACCCCTCTCTGCTTCGTGTCCAAATCGAAAGAGACTCTGGCACCGAAATAGACTCCCCTGCACTCATGATATAGAAGCAAAAATCTCCTTTGCCTTGGCTCGCTTGAAATCAAGTTGAGTTGTTGGGGGGGTGGTAGGTAGGATAGAGTTTCAGAGTTTGCTTTATAGGTGGTCCTCGCGCATGCTGGGTGCAGGTTGAACAACATTCCAGCGTCTGCTGGATACAAAAATGGAATGACGGAATTGGAGAGAGAGGGAAAGATGGAGGGTGCGAGAGGGATAGAGAGAGGGGGAGAGAATGGAGGCCTGGAATGTCTCCTTCAGCTGGGCCTTGGACGGTGCACAAGTCTGGACAGAGATGGTTGACAGGACTCCCCGAAACTTGAGTCAATACCGCTCTCACTCAGAGGAGTTGAGATTTTTGATTAAAAGGGACCATCGATGATGCAAAAAGATCCACTGTGGGATCGGTGTCAACGTCAGAATGACGTGACGCCGGTGCCACGATTGATTACTCACAGTCCAGCTCACAAGCCTTTTCAAAACAGTCAGTTTATACATCATTTGGAAGTGCAGATGCATTTTTGGCACCGGTTGTTTGTGTCATAGCATCCCCCCCCCCAAAAAAATGATAAAATAAAAAAATCAAGGTTAAGACTCGAGATCCCTATCAGCAGCTGTGGGATGTGGGCAAAACAGTGCACGACCAACACGCTCATAATGCTCATACTGTGTGCTGATATGCATATTCACATTTTTAATTAGCTCCATGCAAAGAAATGAACCGGGACACTGTCGACGGTGAAAGACCCAACACGTGACATATTATGTTCAGTTATTAAAATTCATTTTGAGTGGGACAGACGCGTCTGGAGCAAACTCTAAGGCAATCCATCCAATGCTAGTCAAGACATTTCAGTTGAAACCGCAAACATCAACCTCACTGCGGAGCGAGTGGAAAAGTCAGGGGACGCCCAAGTTTTCTGGTATTCTTCATCTCAGAAGCATGCGGATTTTTTTTGCCAATCCATCTGGCATTCGTCGGGATATCTTACTGGATAAATACAAACTTTGACCCTTGGGGATCCATTTTCTGGGCAGCTTTAGATGTTTGTATCGCATTGCAAGGCAATCCATGCGGTGTTTTTTTTTTTTTTTTTTTTTTTTCCCCGAACAATTTCAGTCTGAATAAAAGTGGTATATTGACCAACTGACAGACCAACATCGCCATCCCCCGGCATCCCTCATCTGACTTTGGCACGGAAAGACTTGCTGGATGACCTCTTGAAACCTTACAGGCCTATGTCTGTGGCCAAATTAAATACAGATGGCGGCTGTGGAACTTCCAGCATCGATGTATTCAATATTGATTGAGAATAGGCCAATTCCATCAACCACACTTATCTTGTTGGCATAAACACAAGGCAATTCAACTAAAAAAAAAAAAAAAAAAAGAAAAAAGAAAAAAACTAAGTAGCCGTGCAAAATGTCCACATTTTCGGGGTGCGGTACTCTGGAAAGTCGGAGGCAATTACCGACTTCCTTGCTCTCATCCCCTCTGTGGAAAGAGCCAATTGGTGTTTGAAGCCTAAGTGGACGAATAACATTACACCAGAGTGCAATTAGGACTCGGGACCCGGGTTGCGAGTCCTGATGATTCTACACAATGTCAATTTAAAGTGTGTTTTAGACAGAAGCGGGAGAGGGGACTGAGCAGGCGGTGTGGGAATGCGAGAGCATTAGCAACTTGGTCGGAGTCAGATGGCGTGTGCGTCGATAGGTGTCGAACGCGCCACGTTTCTCATTCCTCCTCTTTTTTTTATTTTTTTTATCCCCCCCAGTCTTATCGCGCCGCAGTTGTTCAGCCCTCTACAGCTCGGGCTCTGTTAATTATTGGACTAAAAAAGGCTGTGATGGAAAACCAACCATCCTGCCCAGTGTGGCGGTGTTTTGTGTTGTGTACCTACACGCGTGCACGCCACGGTTTACAGCCTGCTACCGTACTTTGACATCCGCTAACTATCCCCGACTGTTATGTGGCTGCCTCGCCCGGGGAGACCTCCGCTTTTAGCTTCGGAAAGGTTGCCTGCTGAGTCCAACCCAAACACATTCTACCCCTCAGCCAAAAGACACAGGGGCAAGGTCAGTGGATTGTGTGTGTGTGTGTGTGTGTGTGTGTGTGTGTGTGTTTGTACGCGTGTGTGCGTATTTTCACACCACTCCCTGAAGTGTATCTGGGAAACACAAAGACACACACAGGTCACAGTGTCCTCTCCACTCCTCGCTGTGTACTGCAGGTATTTGAGATATATATATAAAAAAAAAAAAAAAAATCTAACCGGCCGCCACATACTCACAACGCAACATGGATACGAAACATCAGAGCCCCTCAGTGCTGGTGTCGCTGTGATTCTCATTTTGTGGATCCAAATTCACTAAATTAAATCCATCGTGCTTGCTGGTTCGTGCCTTTTATTAAGTCTTTAATGACTTAATTAGAATTAGGCAGCATCCAGTGGAATTAACCCAGCACATCCTAAATGGCTTTTTTTTTTTTTTTCTTCCAAAAAGCACATCATGCAGAAGCGTCTATTAGGCATTACTCGGAATGCACACACAGTTTACTCACACTTCATTTTCTCTTCTTTTGTCTTTGAATATAACATCGGACTGGGGGAGGAGGGTGAAATACAAGGCTGAGGAGAAATTCAAGTGGCAACCTATCTATCATCGGGTTTTTGAACTGCTGGTTTGATCAGGCACCTTCAGACCAGATGTGATTTTCCAGCCTTTAGAACCTTTTCCCTGACAAGAGCGGGGAGTATTGCTCTTTGTATGGAGACATACCCCATGAGGATGTTTGCCGAGAAGAATCAGACTTTCATCAAACTCCATTCCGCACTCGTCCTGAGGACTGCTGGACCCCACTGCCTGCGAGCACTTCATCCGTACTTTACTTGGCAGGCACGTCCTCCCTGTGGCTTGGAAAAACCGAATTCCCAATTATAGATGATTATCTCTGAGCTTTTTTTTTCTTTTTGATAAGGAGGACTGCAGGAAAAACGGGAGAAAGAAAGACTGGCAACGAGGCGGGCCTCTTGGCGTGACCTGCACCAAAGTGTTTGAGAAATGGTTCACAGGATCTTGGCCGGACCGGCTGCTGTTGCATTCTGGTTTGTTTCTTTTCACAGCGGCCTGCGTGGGCTGACTATCAAGAGTATCAAAAACCCGCAACTTTACTGTTTAGACGTCAAATTATTAGGATTATTTCCCTGAAACCTTTTCAGTGTTCCTCCCATTCCTCCTCTACTTTTGAACTTCCGAATGCAGGGTTCGGAGGTCGGGCCTCAAGTGTTCTATCGGGCATTCTTGAGTTTATTCTTTGCCTGCTGATCGATCACTCGGAGCCGGGTCACTGAGGTCTTGACAAGACGAGTTCTCTCACGTTTCAGGCTGCATTTTGTCAAAGCTTCTGGACAGCATAAAGGGTGCCTACAAAGCAATTCACCCCGATGACCCTTGACCTCTGTGTCAACAGTGTTGAGATGATTTACCTTTAAATACCACGTGAATGAGAACATCAGATGCAACCAGGAAAAAGACTATGGACTCGAAAGAGAGCCTGGAGCGGTTGGACTGTTAGCTCACTATTTTTTATCCTGCATCTCACTTCCGTGATCCCGTTTTTCTTTCTTGTCTCTTCTTACATGTACTGTATTTAAAATCTGTTTGACTCACATTCATTCTCAAATGAAGCAACGCAATGTAGCCCAGCAAGACTTATGTCATGCTAGTAAGTTTATTGTCTTGTTAGGGTTTGGGAACAAATATCAGCTTGTATCATACTGAGGTCGTAACATGTTTCACAAACGATGGTTCACCAGGAGTGCACGTTGTTGCAAGACAATGGCGAATAAGAGAGAAGAAAGTCATACACACGGATAATTACTTTTATTTTGAAGCATTTTCAGTATCAAAGACAATAAAGCAAATAAAACGCAGACAAAGGAAGGATCACTGAAAGAATGTGTCTGTGCGCTGGTGCCAGTGAATCAATAATGGGTTGCAAGAAGGCACATCACAGTATATTGCTGCATTGATTATTTGTTCACAGTTTCATATTGATATTCGCACATTCAGGGGCACTGCGAGAACTGGACCATTTTGTCTGACGAGAAGAGCAAATTCTAAGATAAGATGGTTTGATAACAGTAAAGCCTTAATTAAACGGGTCTTAGATTATCTGTAGTGTTGTGCAATGTAGGTTTTTTTTTGTTTTTTCAGATTTTCTTGCAGGTTATACTGTCACCACCTTCCTTTCATTGAGTAACTCATCATAATATTGTGGTAGATAATTGTTAAATGATTATTTTTTTTGATAAAATGGTGTTGCATCAACACAGGAATGTTTTCAAACATCCCTAACCCGAACCCAATTCAAAGTGCCTATTCATTAATTAATTTATTTTTAACCGTTAAAATGTTTTTTTCAGAATGGAAAGTTTGCTTGGTGTGGTATGTGGTTGCAAACGTAATGTCAGCAAATGGGATATAGAAATTAGTTCATTTACTATTTCATTCTCTGCTTATGCTACCACACTGACGTG
>CAAKHG010049657.1:40494-53042 GCA_901007715.1 Dactylopterus volitans | reverse complement strand
TCTTTCTCTTTTTTTTAAACTCAAATGACAAATTTTTATTTCAGCTAAACCCAAAGTTACCATCAGTGGCCGTCTGTGAACAGTCACACATCCTTAGTTATGATGAAAATGGTGAAAGACAATGTTGAAAATATCCAAACATATTTAAAAAAAAAAAAAAAAAAAAAAACAAAGCAAAAAAAAAAAAAAAAAAAACTAAACAAAAAACAACAACAACATCTCTGATGAGAAAAAGTTGTTTTGCCAAGACGGCGAGGCGGTAATGAAGAAGCCTTCCTGATGTGGCTGAGAACAGACGCTGGCAGGCCTGCTAAACGCTGGCCAGCTTATCTTAGGGAGTTATCCTAAATCCCCCTCAGAACAAGTACCCTTGAAACGTCAGCACCATAATGTATCATAAGGCTCCTTCTGGAATACAAGACAGGTTGGCAACGCAGGACTTCTGCTCAGTCTTTCTCCCCTTTTTCTTCTTCCTTTTTTTTTTTTTTTTTTCCTTCATTGAACCGGGTCCAAGCCCCTCTCATAAATATGCATTTTATGATGTGTTCCTTTGCTGCTTGATGGCAGTTCTTTTACCCAAACCCGCACGCCTTTTGAGAGCAAATTAACAACTGTGATAGCGAAGTGTTTTTCATTTATGTGATAATTTTCAAGTAACACCTGTGCAAGTAGTTACTGCTTTATCGGTTGCGCCGCGAGATATGGCAGATTCATGCACAAGTCTCTCTCGCACTCACACACGCGCACACAGAGGCACGCACGCACACACACGCGCACATTAAGCCACAAACTTTTATTGTCTTGCATTTCTGTGACCTTTTTAGTGCAAAGCAACCAAAAACAAGCAAAAATCCTACCATTAAAAATCGGTCTTCTTTAGTCTGCATCTCTGCTACCAGGTTAGAAGTCGTCCCAACTTCCTACCAATTTGCCGCTTGCACTCACTGCGCTTGAATGTGATTATTTCTGGATTTTGAGCTTCTTTTTTTTTTTTTTTTTGTCTGTTTGTTTTTGTGCCAAGGGAGACGCAATATCTGATTTGATGCCACATTTAATTTAGCTCTCCTACAGCTGTCAGAGCGTTTTATTACAAGCGTTGTTTACCCACAAGAATAATTCTTTGATCAAATACGCTCTTTGACTTTGCTATTTCCACGTCTTAAAAAGTCCTGCCATTGTTTGCGATCAAGTCAACAATAGATGTGGTGCAGATTGCTAATGTTGCTCTGCCAGGAGCTTGTTGATGGACTTTCTATATACTCTCTTAATATTGTCCAGAGGGTCTGTTTGTCATGATGGGCCTCCTGCCCTTTCACCCAGCCTATTTTTATCTCCTCAAAAAAAAATCTGATTATTCTAATCTAGGATTTCTGAATCGGGATTAAGAACTAGATTATGAGTTTGGAAGATGTCACTGCACCCCTGTAATTATAGTGGCATTGGAAGAGTGGGGGTTGGAGGCAGTGCGTGCATTCATATTGGTGCACCTTGAAATTTCGGTGTCTGTCAGCTTCCCAAGTGCCTCGTCCCTTCGTGCAGTGCACACGCTTTGACCTTTTGTGACCAGATTTTCTGATGGCCCACAATGGTATTATCTCCCTGCGCTATTAAACGTGGCGTTGGATGCCTAATGTGCAAGGATAATGCTTGTGCAGGGGCTGCAGCTCTGGGTGCACCCATCATTCTGAAGAGATTATACATCTGCTGCAGATCATGACTGTTAGTGGATAAAAGAAGGCCTAATCATTAAAGCTGATTTCATCTTCTGATTTGCGTTTGATCGGGCTGATCTGAAGAATCTCATCAGATTATATTGACAGTCATACATTTTGTCCTTCCCTGCTATATGTATTTGCAAATTCCCGCCCACCATTTTTGAATGGCACTTCATTAAACACATCCCGAGTGTTAATCTCACAGCAAGTCACGAGCCAACACCCTGTAAATCACATCTGATATTTTCAATGCATTATTTATTTATTCATTTTTTTGGTTAGTGGCTTAAACAATGACTCAATGCTGTGTTTTGACTAGAGCCCGACCGATATGGATTTTTTTGGGGCCGATTGCGATTATTAGGGAAGAAAATTTCCGATAACTGATTAATCGGCCGATTAAATGTTTACATTATTATTATTTTTTTTTAACAAATAGCTGCTTTTGAGCCCTTCAAACAATTCTCACAAAGATGTAAATTGAAGGCAGAAAACTAATTTCAAATACTTATATTGTTGTGAGGCAAGCAGCATATTAACACAACAAACCATTCTTAACATTACAACAAGCCATTAGGTTTTCAAAAAAAAAAAATGCAAATATGCATAAAGGGGCAAAACAGTAAAGGTAAAGTAGAGCTTTTTTACAATATCTTTGAAAACAAACAATTAAATAAAAACAACAACTGCAAAAGAATGAGGTATTTTGCATGCCGGGCAAGGAGCATACGAAGAACAATATTCACATAACGTTCACAAGCCCCTACAACTGTGAGTCCCTCTTAATACTGCCAGTTCAACAGTGGGAGGTTGTCATGCAGGAAGCACAGCTTTTCTGCATTGTCTCCTTTGAGGGATCTGCGCCTCTCATCATAAATGTTACCGATAGTGCTGAACACCCTCTCACTTGGTACAGAGGAGGGTGGATACTAGAGGTACCTCCTAGCCAGGCTTAACAGTCTCTTGAAGCAGCAACTGTTGTTCTTCCACCACTCCAGTGGGTTCCCTTATTCCCTGCATGTTATTTATGAAAATATCGGCGACAATCGGCGAGTTTTGGCCAATTACCGATTATTCTCAGATAGTCTATAATCGGCCAATTTAATCGGCCAAACGATAAATCGGTCGGGTCCGAGTTTTGAATGTGGTGTCACTCTAATGAGCTGGGGAGGAGGTCAAGGGTCAAGGATGCGGAGCGCTCGCCATTTTGTCAACCGAGATTGTGGAGCAACGCCCGCAAGGCGCGGCCGTCGTTTTTGAGGTCGAGCAAATACATTTACAGGTGCAGAAAAACTCAAACTGTGAAGTTATGGCTCATTCCCGCAGGAAAGGGGGTAACACTGCCATGTTTCCTCAGTCAGTTACCATCAGGCCTCACTAGAATCGCATAAGGTGCGGAGCGCATATGTGTGTGTGTGTGTGTGTGTGTGTGTGTGTGTGTGTGTGTGTGTGTGTGTGTGTGTGCACGCCGCACACTCAGTGGAGGCATTGTGTGCCTCAGCACTCACTCCTCGCTTCTCTGTGGGAGTGATTTGTCGGAAAAAAAGGTGGGGGAGTTAACATTTCAATGAGCAAACAACAGCAGAATGTCCAAAAATACACTTTTTTTGCGGCCTTGCTGTCTTTGTCTTTGCTTGATCACACCCGGAATAAGATCGGCTTGCTGGGGAGTGAGCAACGTGTCACTTGATGACAACGTGAGACCCGCGGCACCATAAGGACCGCGCATAAGCTTGATAATAAACAGTGAATCCATCTGGGAAACAGGAAAACACCATCAATTGTCCTGTAAACAAATGTATATTTAGAACTCTTTTTTTATTTTTGTATTCTTTTTTGGACTGTAATTTGAGCTTTTTTTCTTTTATTTAATTTTTTTTTCTATCTTTTCTAATTTTTTTTTCCAATAGATACCCCGAGGAACCTGGCATCAGTGCAACAAGACTTGCGGCCTTGTGGGAAGTGTGGCGCAGTGGAGGGAACCGTGCCATAAAGGAAGCACCTGATTTGGGCGTTTGCCAGCAAAAGACTGAGTACTGAACTCCAGTGGGACCTTCAGCAGCGGGCGGTAAGAGGAGGAGGCCATGTGGACCGCACGCCTGCTAGTCCTCGCCAGCCTCTTCGCACCAGCCGCTCTGGGTGAGTTTGGCTCGTTGCAGGATGTGTGGATGTTTTGGATGTGGGCTCAGACCGCGCATTCCTGCTTTCCAAGTGCCAGATTCTGTCAGCCGCCTGTGATGAAGAAGCCCATGACTTCATATCTATCTCATTTTCAATATCTATCAAGCTCTTCACACTAATTAGCACTTTTTTTTTTTTATTTAACTCTCCAAACTCCCTGAAACTTTTTTTTCCCCTCCTTCTCTGCTGTCTCTTTTCTGCGTCTATTTTTAGATCCGTCCCTCTTTCTCCTGGCTCTGTCTCTCGCTCTCCTGGCAATTGAAAATGAACTGAAATTACTTTCAAAGAATCATTAACACTGCTTTGGCTTGGTGGCATATGTTTGGAATAGCGGGAACTGCAAGAGGAGGCAAAAAAAAAAAAAAAAAAAAAGAGATTGCTCTTATCTTTTCACACATTAAGATCTTACGATTAATTTGCAAGGGCGTTTTTTTTTTCCGTTTCCTTTTCCCGCATTTCAGTAAGTGGAAACCACTGTAGTTGTGCAGTGTTTCCTTTTGGCCTCAGCTTTGTGTCAGAGGCAAATGAAGTCATTTAAATTTCCGATTAAAAGAAGTCAATGGCGGTGTGGTCGGGTGATGTGTGGGTGCAGGAGTGGATGGGTTGTGTTGTAAGTGGGGCAATGGCCCATAGAAATGTTAATTTGAGATGGCTAAAACCATTAATGGGAAATTTGAAGCTAATTGAGTAGTTTCTGTGGTGTGATATCTGTGCCGGGTGATGGTAACAGTCTTCAATATCCGGCGCTAATGAAAGCACACTTCTGGTTTTTTCCTCAGTGCTGAATTGGAGGAAGTTTGGGGGCAGCAATATAATGAGCTACGCGTCTATTCTTACACAACTCCATCTATCAGTGATCGAGGCAGTAAAACTGTCAGTATAACAGTTGCTTTATCGGGAGTCAGGTTTGAATCATATACCTGGATGAGAAAGACAGACTCCCTCCTTTCTGTGACGTGTGTTGGACTCTTCAAATGCACGTGGGAGCCGGCGGTGACTCAACAGCTGAAACAACATAAATGTAAAGCAGCTTTAAGTATGAATCACAGCTAACTTTGGCAAGCCAGCAGCTACCACGGTGCCTCTAGGAATGTCTCGCCACTTGCCAACCATCTTGGTAAATGTCTCCAGGCATTTCCATCTGGACCGGGATCTTGTCCACATGATTTGGCCGGGAGCCATAACTGCACTTTAAATGGACATAAAGGGGGGGGTGGGTAAAAGTATATACATGGAATCACCCGTCAAATCTGACAAAAAAAGTTGAAAATAGCTTTCGGTGTGCAGGGCTGCATGGCGCCGGCTTGCTTTACGGCTCAGTCCTGATGTGCCCTGATGTGACACCATCAGCTCGCTGTGGTCCAACCTGTGTGCACATTAAGTGGTTTGTCAGTCCATTTGCGTCCACCCGCATCTGCTTCATCCTACTTCCACAACAGCTGCGCAACTGTTGTGAGCGGCGGCTGGGCGTTCATGTCAAAGCGGCGACACAACTTGCTTGATGTGGTCCCCGACTCAGCAGGCGATTGGCTGTTTGGAGAACGGGACGGGGGGCGTGTGTGTCTTTGCCGCCTCTCTCCACATGGATGCTAGCCGTCCTGGCAGAGTTCACTCGTGCAGCCTCCGAGTTGAATATAAACTCTACTCACACATGTCTAACGCGTTATAACAGATAGTTTAAATTGCTTACAAAACATAGCCAATGCTAATGCGAGCTCAAATACCATCTTGTGCCAATGCTCATGTGCCATACAAGGCTAGAGACAAACAAAGCTGACGGTGTGTCTCATGTCAAGTGCTGCCAGCAAAAATGCATCTTGAGAGGCTCGAAACTCAGAAGATAACACAAGATAAAGGACAAAAACAAGTGCAAACACATATATAGACAAAACTGAAGGTATAAATCTGTGGATGATTGATCACAGGGTGGGAATTGCCATTTGTCTAAGCGCCACATCCCATAGGTCATGATGCATCACATTAGACACAAAATATATAGTTTATAGTTACAGAAATCAAGAGTTGCATCCAAAAAGTATAATAACTCAGAGGGCACGTGCCAAATTCAGTTGTGCCCGCGTGTTGAAAAATGGGAAATACACACAATAGCTTCAATATCATCTGTGTTTACTTCCGTTCCTTATTGATTCCTCAAAATAACCTGAGCTGAGGATGCATCGACAGTGTTCATAACTCAAAAATGTATCGATGTGAGATTCAAAACATAAAAGAGCTCGGGGAATACAAGCACAACAATATATCAGGCAGTCCTGTTTGTGGGTTCATTTGGAAACCCGATTGGGTCTTCAATAACGTCACTGTCAATACTGTTTAACAATGTATGGCCTTTCCAGCGCAATTTGCTCAGAGAGATCATGCACCGGCAGACGTGTACCGCATTAGGGCGCACAAACACACTCACAGATCCGTACCATCCATCCACAAAAGGAAGGCTGTCCATGTACACACAACCGCATTAAAGGCAGAAAAACCTGTGTGTGCTTAAGCTCTTGAACCTGTTTGATGAGCTTGAGCCACCCACGCGAGTCTTCCCGCACATTTATCTCAAGATCAGCTGCTTTTTTAGCGCCACTTTCGCCCAAAGTAAAACGAAGTCATTCAAGCACATTTGTAATTCAAAGCACAAAATGATGTCATGGGATGGTGAAGATGTGTGCCAGTATCTAATTGGTCGGACGAGAGGTTTCAGCTAATTTGAAAGTGTCACCGGGAATGTATGTTGCCGTGGTTTCATGAAGACGGACGTCTGACCAATGGCTGGTGTGGACACCGTTTCTTTTTTTTAAATGAAGAAAGATGTTGTTAACCCCGTTTATGCAAACATCAGGCACTTATTACATAACCTTGTGTGCTTTTGACCTCCTGCCTCTCATGATGCCAGGTCAAGCTAATCATGCAGCGGCCCTTTTCCCAAACGATACCATACATTTCTGGATGGCTTCCTATCGTCCAGGCTGCAATTTCCTTTAAAAAGGTAGACGGGGGGGAAAAAAACAAACAAAAAACATTAATCAATCTGAAAATCAGTTACAACCATTTAGAACATGAGTGGCAATGATGCATTTGTATCTAATGGGTTAAAACATGCCCGGTCCTTTCAATCAATCGCCCTGCTTGGTCACCAAAATCATCAGTCACTAATTGATTTCGTGTGAATAACGACATAGAACTGATAAACGACCCAGTTTGGATGCCTTGAAAGGAGCCTGCATTTGAGCACATGGGACCTGTTCTGACCTGCCTCTGAAGGCTACATTAAATGACTGACATCTCAAGTAAATAATTTGCCTGAAAATAGGAGAAGCAATCATTTAACACCCAGCCCTAGTATTATGCTATAAACAGACAGGGCCAGATGTTGCCAGTGAATTGTTCTGCAGCTGGAGAAGCTGTCGTGGGAATATTCGCCGCAGTGTCATTGTTGTTCTTTCTCCCAGAGAGGGTTGGAAGTGTGTACTCCAGAGGATGCTGGCCTACTTTGGGATGGTAATCTATAGTTCCTTTTGTCAGTCAGGCTCAGGCTTGCACAGGCGCATGTGCATAGATTAATGCAGGAAAACACATGTCAGGTTTAACATACCCTCAACACGAGTGCGGGGAAATATGCACGCGCCAAATTTGCACACCGCCGGAGCCGCAGCTGCGTTGCTTTTTCCCCCCCTTTCATGTCTACTCCGGCACGTACCCAAGAACAAGAGGCGAAAAACGCAGGGAAAATCCAACTTACAGTGCGATTCTGAGGTTTAGCTGTGTCTTATTAGAGCTATAGTGCCTCTCGTTTATGTGTTAAGGTGTGCGCGCTGCAGTCAAGCAGGATTAGACAGCAAGTTCCATTAGAGAGTCCGTCACTGGGTCGAAACACAAGTGAAACGCAGTTCTCGCCATCGCGTTTGTTGACAGTGAATAACAACGGGAGTAGCAGCGCGCCAAACACTGCGGCCATGCATGAGCAGCACATTAATCATGCATTTCCGTGCATATAAAATGCTCCAGGACAGCGTTTATATTCATTTCCCTTAATACCACCCCGTGGAATCAAGAGACATAGCAGCTATAATGGATGAAGGCGTGAAGTCTGACATATTTTTCATGGGTGCACACTAGTGCATACATCAAAGAGGGAAGTAGGTATCATCCTGACTTGGTTGGGTTGGCTGAAGCAAGCAAGGCGGACGTGCGGCATCTGCTCAGCATATGTGTGAATCTCAGGCTCAGGTGGATGCCCGTACTGCAAACTCAGAGGAGACGTGGCCACACAGTGTAATCCTCCAACCATTCGTGAGTGCCAGTCTCTGGCGCAGGGCACATGCATGCTAGAATCTGAGCCAGCACGCTCCTACCACACACCCCACCGGTGATCGGGTTGTACCACCCAGCACCGACTTACTCAGGTTAGCTGCATCCACCCAGGCAGCGGCATTAAACTCAAATGTCACTCGCTCCCAAACCTGATCCACTTAATTAATCTCCTTGTGGCAGGGCACTGACTCCATCCACCCAGGCATCCTTGGATTTGCCTAATTTGCTTAATTAATTAAACAAATGATTTATTTGAGCTCATATTTCAAAGTGAGAGAAGGTTCTTTGTGGAGCCTACTGAAGCGTGCACCGTTCTGTTGTGACTATGAGATGCCTCTTGAAGCACTGAAAATAAGCGGGCTTTGTAGTTAATAGGTGTCAATCATTCATTTGCGGCAGCACAAAGTAAAGGCATGCATTTTAAGATACAGTGCTTCAGCACAGCGGCTCATTATATATGCTTTTGAACGCGACATTCAATTATGAAAGTGTTTTTTTTTTTTTTTTAAACATTCAGTATTTAATTTAGATTCTTAATGTAGATAACATAAAGTGTAAAATAAGCCCGATTCTCAATAACAGTAAAGTAGAGGGTATGTCTGGATCAAACTATTTATTTATTTATTCACATTTCAAGTACGTTTAAGTGTTTTAAAACCAATCCACTATGCCCGTGTTTTTTGAGATCTTGCTCCTCGAGTGCCCCCACCCTGCGCGCTCTAGACGTCTATCCGCTCCGGCACGCCCCATTCAAATGAACGGGTTCATAACAGGCTTATACAGGATTTGATTATGAGCTGATCATTTGAATCGGGTGTGCTGGAGGAAGACAAGATCAAATATATGAAACGGATCAGGGTTACCAGGACATGTTTGAAAGAGCCTATATTTTGCTGCTTAAATTCCAGCGCGGCGGTTTCACTGATGACGATCTGCTCATCTTCATGCTGTGTAGACACCTGCTAACCACTCATCCATCTGAATCGGGTGCGCTAGAGCAGGGAGGCATCGGAACCATGAAGGATGGTGAGCGGGGGGACTCGAGGACCCGACTTGGGAAACACTGCACTCCACTACCATATTTCTGTAGATGGCGGAAGGGGCTTTTATGCACTTCAGCCAAGGATGGTGTTTTATTCGAGGCTTTTCTCGGTGAGTCGACGGCAGAATAGTGCTGCAATCTTGAGGAGACCAGAATGTGAGAGGAGCACAACGGAGTACTAGAACGTCACGGCCTGCTGAATTAATTCAGGAAATATGGTGTCCTTGACCATTAAATACAGTAGCAGTTGGAGGCTGGGTAAAAAAAATCGTCTGCCCATCTCGGCACTGCAAAGCTCGGCCACAAGAGGCGCTCTTCAAAAGGCCCTTCAGTCCACCACCATGGCCCCAAATCAACCAGCAATTTGCTAGTCAAAGAGTAAATGTTTGAGGTCCGTGGAAAACATTTGCATGTCCATCCATACATGCCTTTATTATCATTTACTCACTCTGTATACTTTGCATGTAAACAAACCTGACAAAAGCCACGGTATTTCAACGCATCATACTTATGTCTGACTTGCGCAGGTACTCGCCAAACGTGTGACATACAAGGGCGCCTAATCGACAAAACTGAATGAGTGCCACATTATCAGACGAAATCAAACTAATAAAGACAAAATAAACGGGGCGCCCCCGAAAGCCAGCGCCGCACGTGTGAGAGTGAGTTGTAAAATGCGTAAAACGCCACGAAAATTGCTGCTGAAATGTGTGGCGTACTGCACATGCCAGTGCCATAAATGTTGGGGCAAGGCCACAAAAGCACTAAGGAGGCGAAGGTCTGAAAGCCTCAGCTTGTATATCCAAGCGACAGTTTGTCCTTGACGCACGGTCACTGCACTTTATCTGTGCTGATATGTAAAACAGTGCACCATGCGTGATGATAAACATAATTCAGTTTCGTCTAAAGGGGGACAAAAAGGCATAAAGGCGTAAACAGACATAAAGAGAGATGAGGAGGTGTTTATTTATTTATTTATTTATTTATCTTTAACACCGAGGAAGAGTTCAGACTCCAGATCTACAGATCCTAATCTAAAGGAGCAGCAGTTCATTTCGCCAAACGCACTGAATAATTTTGCTATTTGACTTTTACATAAAAGTTTTATTGTTTTCAAAATGGTTTCGATGATTCACTTAATACCGCCTCAAGTTTTAGTCTTTAACAGATTTGTTATTTGCCTCTTTTTTTTCTTTTTTTTTTTTTTTTTTTTCCCGGGAATGGATTATGGTTTTCCCAAAAGACACGTTAAGGCTTCCAGAAAATAGATAATAATGTTGCAGTTATGGGGGGGAAAAAATTACTGTGTCTTGATACCTGCCCTAAGGGCTGCCTCCACAGTTATCATTTGGATGCCGGCTTATTCCATAGCTCCTCTCTGAATGCTAATTGTCTTGACTGTTGTGTTGCTGTTTTAGTCCATACAGTCCATTTTCCAACACAGTCATTAGATTGCAATTTGAAGCTGACACTCTAAAATCACAAATTCTGTTAAAATCAGTGCACGCGTCCGTGTCATCCGCCGTAACATTTTCGGTGGCATTTGGCGAGACGCTCCGAAAACACCCGTCTTTTTATGTTCTTCTATAACGAGTCAAAAATCAATACCTGCTTGATATGGGGAATAAAAAAAAATGGCCCTCACTGCCCATGGCACCCGCAGTCACTGCTTGACATCGCCAAATTGCTGTCAGAACTTGAAGCCCCGGAGGAATGAATGACAGCAACATTAAGCGCGGCAGGGTGGGGTTAAATACCCCTGCATGTTTTATAGGTGCTGCACCGTGACCTGTGCATATCGTCCAAATAAATGAATTAGAATCTCCATCCACTCAGCCCAGCTGCACAGTCATAATTTGGTAAACGCTGAATGATGCGATTTAAAGTGGACTTGCAGCTGGCCGAATGGTGTTTAATGAGGACAGATATTGACAGCAAGGTCAAGTGGCAGTGGATGTTAGTTTACATTAGCCTGCATAATGCGCGCGTGTAAGTAGTGCACGCATGTGTCCGAGGCGGTTGGCTCGCCGGCCGGTCGGCTCGCTGGCTGGCTGGCTGGCTGGCTGGAGGAAGAATTGCTAAGTAGCTCACAGGGCAAAAATGGTGGGCGTGCAGTACCACAGGGTTTCCCACATTGCACAACAGTAGGGGTCAGGCAGTAATTTGGGGTGTGGGTGGATTGCGAGAAGCAGGAAGGACAAACAGAAACCACGCGGAGAGACAATGCGGCCGGCTCCGCTTTAGTCAATTTGTGAAATCAATTACTTCCCGAGCCTCACCGTAAAAATCTATGCGGGCCAACATATATACTTTTTAATCCCCGCGTGCGTGCAGAAAACGCGAGGCGTCTAGCTGGGGGGAGATGCGAGGTATTTGCATTCTGATGACACAGTAAGGTGCCGTGATAGACTGGGCCGATGATTACGCGGTGCAACGTTAGGCGCCGTAGTGCTGCACATGCAAATCTACCAGCAACCCCCACTCATCCTGAGCTCTGTCTCCACTGTAAGGCTTTGACAATCACCGGAGAGTGATGGTGTTGTGAGTGAAGCATGGTGAGGCTGTCTGCCCTCTGCCCACCCACATGATGAAATGTTACTGCAGCGGCACATGATTGCAATGCACGCCTCCGGAGCTTAATGCATGCATTTGCTAATTATTCAGCTCAGACTCCATCCCTTAAAACCACACATTGCTAATAAGTTGTTAATATTCCGATTTTTTTTTTTTTTTTTTAATGTCTCCGAGTGGGAGGTGGGCGCTATCTATCAATTAGTGGCGCTTATCTCTACCTCTCAGGCAGTGCGGTGTGTATCTCCAAAAGGATGGCAAATTAAAGCCCATGAACCTGAACACACCTGAAACATTTCTTATTTTGGCCAGGGGGTGAATGGCTGGCTGTGACCTTTGCAGTCAGCAGATCTCAACCCAGCAGAACACCTGTGGCGGATTTTGGACCGACGTGTCGCACAGCGCTCTCCGCCACCAACAGCAAGGCGGCAAATGGAGGGAATATTTTTTTGGAAGAATGGTGTACAGAGACTTGTGCCTGGGTGCATTGAGTGTAATCTAGTGGCTCAGGGTGGTCGAGTACCTTAGTCATGCCAAGTTGACGCCTCACAACGGGTTTTGGAGTTGGCCAACAAAAGCCCAAGATTGGAGGCAAACTGGTGCTTGCAAGTGAGCGCGCCGGCGCTAACTGTCCAAAAATGCTCACTGAAGATGAATCGGTCACACATTCCAGCTATCTAGCAGGTTAAATAACTGGGATCTAGATATAGCGCCCCCCC
>CAAKHG010049657.1:22305-40209 GCA_901007715.1 Dactylopterus volitans | reverse complement strand
TCAGCCCACAGTCATAAAGTGTGTAAACAATGATGACTAAAGGTTCCTGATGCAAGACAGCAAGCTGTGCAGTTTGAGCAATGAAGCAACCTGACAACTGTCAAAGTTGGGATAGTTTAAACATAGCTGGAGACACTTTCGGGGTTTTTTTTCTCTCCAATTTGTAGAAACGCACTTGGAGATCGATTTTCGACAGTGTGACGTGCAGCAATCCTGAGCAGGTTCGACACAAGCTTGTTCAAGTCATAATTTTCCTTTTAAATACCGAGACAGAATGCCCCTGCCACTCTCCCACACAAACAATATTTAATGTAGCAGAGAGTGCACAGGGTAACTTTAAGATGAGTCCCGAGGAGGTGGAATGTTTCAGAAAAATGTTTGTTGCTTTTTTTTTTCTTTTTTTTTTTTGGCTCAGCTCCTGGATCAGCGTCGTTCCCCTCAATTTTTAACTGCGCATTAACACATTAGCTGCTAATGCTGAGCCTGTGTTGGCGCCTCCTTTGCCCACGATGCCTTCTTAAATGGGTCGTGAGTTTGGAGAAGCCGCCGGCAAATTTTTTTTGAGATACAATGCTAAAAATCGCTAAAGAGTAAATAATCAATTGCACATGCTGATCAAATATCTCTTGAAGCAGTTGTGTGATTGGAGACGTTGCAAACAATTACATTATTGTGTTTTTTTGTTTGTTTTTTTTAATTTTCAACAGCTATATCAGGTGTTTCCAAATTTCTGACAGGCTTCAGGTCGCAACCGTAACTGCACATTGATGCGGCCAACAATATGACTCCTGCATCCATCTTTTTTTATCCTCACCTTATCTCGCTGTTTATCTAGCCGCGTCCGTCTATCGCTTCCGCAAGACGATTGATACGGTTGCAGCGTTTTTGGCATTGTCCTGCGACATTGAGACATGCGGCTCTCGTTTCATGGGAAGCTCTGTGAGCGCTTTGGAATGCCCTCTTCAGTGTACGCAACGTGTAGCTTAATGGCTAACACAACAGCAAACACTGAAATGCTGTTTCGGTGTGCTTCGGCTGAGGGACACTGGCGCTTTCTGTTGATGAAAAGTCAACAATGGCACCCTGTCACCAAACAAGAAAGCGGTCCTTCTTAAATGCTCACTAAATAACATAATAGGCATTGTGTATTGTTTAGGGGCAGTTGTTTAGCACAGTTGGAGACACTGGGGAATAGCAGAGGGAAACACAGGTGAAGGGAATCCACCTTTATTTGAACAACAGAGGGAATAATTGAAAAGAAAAGCGGTAGACGATTTGTTAATTATTGTTGCCTTAAATCCTTTTTGCTATGTGGTGCGCCACTATCGGGATGAATTTTGTTGCGTTCATACACAAACACAGAACACTAAAGACTGAATCTAATTTGTTTCAAAGTACAGTTCACCACAGACACCAGGGGGCCAATTATGGGCAAAATGGTGAATGACCCTGCGCTCTCCTCCTCCAGCTTTGTCACTGAATAAACCAAGCATGCACAGAGGCTGGCGATTTCGCCTCAGCGAATCAATATCAAGTATTGTAAAGTCTGCATTTGGAGCACGAGGGTGGGGAGGGGAGATCAAATGTTACTGTGGCACAGATTAGCCCATGAGACCTTGAGGATAAGAGAGAGAGGGAGTGAGGGAACGAGTGATAGAGAGGAAGTGTGTGTGTGTGTGTGTGTGTGTGTGTGTGTGTGTGTGGGGTGTGGGGGATACTGGAGATGGCCTTCAATATGGCCCAGTGGCCTTATAGGGGGAATTCAATACAGCCATTGACAAAAGAAGGCTTCCATTGTTGGAGAACCAGCCTCCTTTGAGAAGCTGTTCCATTTCCTTATTAATTGTGCTCTCATTAAAATAAAAGGAAGCGGAGAGGGGAATGGATAGTGCAAGAGTAATGGTAGCTTTTCAGCACGGCCTCCTTGTTTGGAAAGTTGCCAGGGTCAAGTAGTTTACTGGATGGAAAATACGCTGTCATTTGAGTATTTTATGTACTGCATGTAGACTACACTCAGATATACACACTGCCTCCTTTTTTATCTTCTGTCTCTCAAGCCCTCCCACACACACGAGCACAAATCCCCGATGCATCCTCTGCAGATGTGCCGCATCAAGGCTGTATGGGTGACAAATTGGCCTCAGGCTAACGCCACACCTGTCAGCCATGACGACTAGCTGGTTTAGGCCAATGGATCAATGAAACCTTGACCAAATATATTCCTTTAAATTAGCCCGTGAACGTAAACTCCGCATCATGTTTTTATGCTTGTCCATCTGTCGCGAAAAAAGGTTGACGATTTTCGGGTTACTTGACAGTAGCATTTAGCAAAGGCCAAAGGAGAGCACATGACAATTTAGGGCAAATCTGTGCAGCATAGCAAACCCGTGCCTGATCCTCTGGCTTCTTTCCCCACTGGATGTAATGTTGCCATGTTGCCATATTTCAGCTATGCACGTGGTGTGCAGAGGCTTATTATTGATAGAGGATTATGGCTAAATCTACACAAATATGATCCAAGCTTTAAAAAAAAACAAAAAAAACAAAACAGCACTTTCCCCTCTAAGGTCCTCCAAAGCTCAAAGGCGGTAGACACCAACATGATTCGCGAACAGCGACCAAATCATACATGACAAATCACCAAAGTACTGATCGACACGTTCAAGAAGGAAACACACAGTATTCAGTTTACACAAAGGAAATCGGTTTATGAAAGAGGCATTTCACAAGACTGAAGACAAGCTACCCCCGGCCCATCCGCTGCTGTGATACCACTCTGTGCGTCAAGATGTGATTGCGAATCACTGTGGTGCGAAGGAGTGGCAACCCCCCCTGCCAGAGACATTCTTTTCAGCCAATTGTATCTACAATGCCATTCTTTCAGTCTCTAATCAAAAGGTTTTGACAACACGTGAGAGTTTGAATCAGCTACATCTTCCAGCTCATGATAAGGAACTTAGCTTTTCCTTGTTTCTTCATAGAGATGGACACCCAGTGTTCTTATAAAGTGCTGCTCCTCACCGGTCCGGAGTTGGGAAAGTGAGGAGCTAGTGTATTTAGATGTTTATAAAGTGTACTTTTTAAATATTACCCTCAAGCAACCAACATCATGCAATATACAGTATAACTTTATTTAAATTTAACATATTTGTAGATTTTTCCCACATAACATCCTTTTCTTCATCAAGAAATCGGTAATTTGTTCAGTTCTAATGTTCAGTATGATATTTGGTTTTTAACATTTGCTTTCACTGGTTCGACTGTTTATCGGCTCCCTCGTGGTCCTGCATCTCCTTAAATGCCCTCCCCATGTGTGACCCCTAAGTGGGCGCCATCCGTGTATGCACTGCTTCTTTTCAGACCAAATTGCCTGTTGGTCTAAATATGCTATACCGCCATTCCTTACATGCTGTAGGCTATTTTGAACTGAGATGGAGAATACCAAATACCATGGTGATGGAGTGAGGGGGCGGGGCTGAGGACAGGAACCATAACTTCCACAGACATCTCCCGGTGCCCGAAACCCTACAAAAGACCAACTGTGTCAAATAAGAAAAATTGCAGGTGCACATTCCCCACCGATGCACTCCCTCTCGCCTCTGTCCGACCCCACTTCCCCCACACACGCACACATACATATTAACACACACACACAAACACACACTCTGCCCTCCTGATCACTGCCCCTCATTTGCTGTCGGGAGGGGATTGAAGGATATCCTTTTTCACTGTGATAATACGCTCCTTTCTGTGCCGCGAGATGGGCCGAGGAAAGGGTTGAAACAGGAGAAGCGGAGCCTGCAATGTCATTCCACAGCAGGAAACGGCATCATACAATATGGCATTCCTTTTTTTTTTCTTTTTTTTTTTTTTTTAATAGACCCGCTGCAGATGTTTCTCGCCTCCCATGCTCGTACTGTGGATACAATAGGGGCCATTTTGCACAAGGGGTCATGGCGAAGATCATGGGGACTATAAGTCAACTGGGAGGTCTGATGCCTGATTGATGCGCCTTGCGTCAAGATTGCACCCTTCTCGCGTCTTCAAGTAAATGTTCGTCAGATGGTAACGCACAGACATGCGGCTGTAATTAGCTCAACCTAACAAATCATTCGGGGGGGGGTTTGTTCTTATGACATCACATTTTTAACCCTTTCCTTTTAATATGAGTACTGTCGCTGACCTCCCTGGTAACGTAACACCTACTTCTTCTATCGTCTTTAGCGGTGTTTGCTAACCTCCTTACCATATGACCCTGCTAAATAAGGCAGTCTAACCCTTTGCACATGTCAGTGTGAAGCTCCACCAGGATGTTCAAATCTGAGGAGCACCAAAAGGCAACATTTAGATGGAATGCACACAAAGTGATGTGTGTTGTTAATCATCTTGTGACCCCTAAGATGTATTTTGTAACCTCCCCGGAGGGGCCCCTAGCCCCTGCTGCCGGCATAAAACATGATGGTTTCCAAACGCTTAACAGAATGGCCTCGATTGCAGAACGAGGGAAGAAATTCAGTTGAAATTTGCCTCTATATGGTGATTTTTTTTCCTACAAAACCCCCAAAAAACATGCAAAATAATTACAGTATCAGCATGGGCCATACATATGCCAGTTGAAATCCTCGGGTGTGTTCAAATTGTCTGTTTGATTTCCCTGAAATGGTAGGGGAGAGGTGCTTCCTATCCTTTCTCATAGGACGCACGGGACTTTCCACTTTCCACTACAAAAGGAAATGAGATTTAGTCATCCCACAATCCTTTGCTGCGCACCATTTGGCCATTCAACAAGCCAACATTAAACGTGAGGGGAGGCGGTCGTCCGCTGCTCGTTTGTTTTGGTCACGTTGCCAGAAGCCGCGTGTAGCTTCAGCAGCAGTAATGCAACACCGTTGTCTCTCATTCGACCGTCGTCACACCAGCAATTAATTTACTCATCTGTTCAGCAAATGTTACATTTTACCGAATATTAATTTAAAACGGTATCATGTGCATCACTTGTATTCTCTTTGTGTAATTAACAGCCACAATATTACTAGCCATGAGAGATATTAAAATTATATGGATCACTTATTACGTTCTTACCCTCATTCCTCATTTGTTTGTGCCGTGTTGATATTTGGTGTTATTTTAACCTGCTGTCCCGGTAGCTGAACGCTGCTGCTGCTGCTGCTGCTGCTGCTGCACCTGAATCTCGTCATGAAGTCACGTGTCTCCAGCGTCAAACAGGTGGAGCATGAACACAATGCTGCTGTTGTGAAGCGATCAAAGCCAAGTTGGAGCTGGATAGCTTGTTTTTTTAACTTGAAACTTGATGGCGTGTCCAGTGGTCTGACATGCGATGACTATCTTGTATCAGCGGATCCATTATTTCCATGCTAATTAGGATGATGAGGATAAAAACTGGACATGAAAGCGGGCAACTGTTGTGCCAATCATGAAGCGAAGATGCTCTTTTTGTAGTCCATCCTCAGTCAGTCCAGAAAAAGTCCAGAACATCGTAGTTTCACCATGGCAGAGTCACTAGAACGGGGTTTCTGTTTTCCTAAGTCCTTATGAATTCCTACACCCTGTGATGTTTTCCATTGGGGTTAATAGGAAAATAGATAGGAATAGGAGATAGGGTGGCCTATTTGAACATAATCATATAGCCAATTTTGAGCAGCACAATTTTTCCCGAAAAAATGTTTTTTGCAAAGCTCGTTCGTACATTTAGGCCTTTTAAACTGAGCAGAATACTAAATTGGGTCAAGCACGGTGCTTTATTTTTTCTTTTTTTTGCAGCCAAACTTGAGCTGAAACTGTGAGCTGATGACGACATGCCTGGCAGACTTTCGAAGACTTGCCATGAGTTACAAGAATTTAGTTGTTTTTTTTGTTTTTGTTTTTTGTTTTTTTTAGGAAGCTTCTGTGATTCCCAGCAACACGTTTGCTCAATACGCGAGTAGATTTCTGTAGGTGCAAGGTTGTCTCTTTGTCTTTTTATATCACACATCACAACTCCGCACCTGCTCCTGTGAAAACCATGTGTGGCGCGCTGCTGCCGAAAATCTCGCATTTCCTCCTATTTCATGCTCCCTGTGCTTGTTGTGGGATTCTCGTTCGTCGCGCGCCGGCAGACGATTTTGAAGCGTATACATGTTGCTTCATCCATATTCAGCGCTCATTATCTCCGCACAATAACCCTCTGTGTGATACCTGTCATTTTGAATACAGTAGGAAAGACGATCAAAGGAGACATTCGTCGCCGCGCATCTCAGAGGTAGCGTAGCCACCCAAGCTAATTTCAGCGGCGGCAGCGTCTTGATGGCATACATGTGGAATGAGATTGCTTCTCAGCCTGTGGGTGGGTGGCTGAGGAATCACTTTTTAAAAATATTTTCACTTCCGCCTTCAACACCGGGTCCTTGTCTCCGACGCACTGTGTTTTACTGGCGTTCCTCTCCTAACAATCTTTATTTTTCATCTTTTCCGTATTATTATTTTTATTTTTTCTCAAAAAAAATCACTAGAAAATTGCCCACGCGCTCACTTCCCTGTCTCCTATTCCTTTTCCCGCAACTCCTTCCCTTAGTCTGCCACTGCTAACTAGCACAATTAGCTCTTCAGCCACAGTAGCACCTTTGAAAGTGGCTCCTCTTCTCTGTTGTATCATGAAAATGGCCCATAGCTGGTTTGTATCATCCCATAGGACAGATGGGGTTCTAAGGATTGATGTAAGCATCAGTGCCCCACGCTGCCAGTGGAGGTGCCTCTCTTGGAGGAGGAAGTAAAACAGAGCGAGCAGGGGGTCTGATTTAAACTTGTCATCCTTGAACAGTGTTGGATTCTGTGCCAGATAGCAGCGTTCCCGAGGGAGAGGTAACCCCCTCCCCCGCAGAATGTATGAAAGTGGGCATATGCGCGCACAAACACGTGTAAGACGAGGCAATCCGCAAGGGAGGTAACAACAAAAAAAAAGTGGGTTGCCTTTAAGTACAGACACCGACAGCCTTTAATCTGCTGATGCCACTTGGCATATCAGATTGCACCACCCTTTGGGTTCTTACAGTATATAGGGCAAACACCCAACTCTCACCCCTTCCCCACCTCATTTCCTTGTTATCTGCGGCGTACTTACTCTGATAACTTTGATGTAACTTTCAGGGGTTTTGATAAGTGCATTTGCAGCTTAAACTTTTATCGTCAGCCGCATCTGCATCTGGCAAAGTTGCGCTGACTTTTGCCAGACCCGAACTGTTTGTGTGTAAACGGGGGGGGGGCCCTGCTCAGCGCCGCCGTGAAGGCATGAGGCGCTTTGAGATCCGGTCACTCGGACCACACAAAAGCAGCGCGTACGCAGATGTGCCCTGGGTCGCATTAAAGGTCCGCCGCCGCCCGCTGACCCGAGGTCCTCTGTGTGATCAGGTCTCTGCAATTCACTTTGCCGCCGCTTTTATCCAAAGCGTCGCGCCTCTTGGAGCTGAGACGACACAGGCGAGGATCTCATGGGGAGACATGAGTAAGCGCCATGAAGCAAAGTTCAGGTCAGATAGGATGTACGCACCAAGGCACAGAGCGCATAGGGCGTGTAATATGCATATGTATTTTCAGAGATACATACTCACGCACCCGTAGCATCATGTTATTAAACTACTTCTCAAAACTCATTTCAGCTAATTCCCTTTAGTTTCCATCGGCGGACTTGCCACTGGATGAGCGCTGACGACGCCTGCGAGGCAAGAACGAGGGATTTGGTCTTTGTTAGCTGAAATGATGTATACGTTTATTTGCATTTAGAGCGGTAAAGTGGGACCCATTCACACTCCAGACGCTTGTGGAGACACATTTTAACGGCAGGCGTGAACTCGTGTTCTCTGAGCTCTCCAGTTGTGTCCATATGTCAATGAACTGGGCTTAAATGTGCTTACTTTGGCTAATACTTACACGGCTTGTGCAGCTAATTCAAGAAATATGAAATAATGTCTTTGTTCAACACAAAACATATCTGATGCATATGCATGAAATCACATTATAAGTTTGTCATTTAAATAATTTCTTGTTATTCATTATGTAAGTAAACATTACAGCACTAAGCTTTAATTGGTATTAATTCATGCTTTTTGCCCTTCGGATATTCCTCTGCAGTCGAAAGTGCAGTCACGAGGAAGAAAATTGGCTTATTTTTGAACATGTGCTGACACAGAGAACAAATAACTCTAATGTAATTCATAGAGGTTTGTCCTTTTTTGCAAGGATGCTTTTGAACAAAAAAAAAAAAAAAGAAAAAAAAAACAAGTTCACGCAAGGACATTGTGAGAGCAGGCCTCAATTTTGTCCTCACATGGCCTGAATTTGAAAATTGCTCTTCTCCCTCCCCCCCCCCGCAATTTTCGTGGAAGATGATGTTTTTGTTTTTTTTTTCATCTGGCTTTCGGAAGAAAGACAAAACCAAAAATTTTCAGATTTTATCACCAGCTGACATATTGTGTCTAAAGCACACTGCGGCGAAAGCAGAATGTTATTCTCAGTTTTGCTGTTTGTGGTTGACATGGTGGCAAGTGCGGAGTTGTGTCCCCATTCACGCTCACTATCGCGCCATTAATACAACGGTAATAAGCAGAGCCGCAGGGATCCATTCAGAGAGTGATACCGCCTGGTTTCCTATTCATTACCTGAGAATGATTTTTTTTCTCTGTATCCTTGTCATCACTTTGTGCAGGATCTCACACTGCGGGTTGCTATGGCAATGAATGCAATGCATCCGAAAGTTAAGAACGAGATATAGAGGCAGACGGTGGATCAGATAACGCATGTTGGCATTGGCCTGCCAGGCATTTACATTGACTGTTGTCAAATATTAAACTGAGTGGAATTCAGAAAATGAAATTAAAAAACAACAACAACAAAAACCAACTAATCGTTAAGCAGCCTAAAAGTAAATAAAGGGAACTCACCAAAGCTGCTGCCAGTGATGGAAAGCTACCATTTTGGTCTGAATCTAAAAACATGCAAAGGATTATTTTCTGTTTTTGCTGCTTTATACTTGAATGTAGTTCAGTATTGGACTTTTTTTTATTTGTTGAACAGTTGGTCTCAATTTATTTTGGAGATTTCACTCTCGTATTACAAGCTGAATTTTAACACAGCTACTTTTAAAACGCCTCTTCTCTATTTTCCTGGTTATATGCTCGCGTAGGTAAAATTGTTGGACTTTAACTTGTCATTTAGTTTTGTGACGTGTCATCTCTTGAGCCGATATTGCCAACATTTGCTTATTTGTACATCGACAAGTTATGGAGCAGAATTGTCATGTTTTTGTTTTCCTGGTGATTGCAAGTTGTAAATGCGTCTCTATGCTTGGCTAGAAATAATGAAGATTAAAGTCAAGTTGCAGCCAGACATTTAAATAGTGAGCTGAAACTCCGTGCTGTATAGATGTGTTGAAGTGAGTTAGAGAAGCGCATGTGATGTACAATATGCATATATATTCTCAGAAATACATGCTCACGCACCAGTAACATCATATTATTATACTGCTTCTCAAAACTCATTTCCGCGAACTAATTTTAGGTCCTGTAACCTCTTCTTTTAATTTACCTGCTTTGTTTAATTGAGAGAAATTTGAATTAGCCAAAACCGGCAGGTCAGAGGTTTAAAAAAAAAAAAAAGAAGAAGAAAAAAAGAGGAACTAGGAACTCTTAATCAGCCACTATGATGAACTTATAATGCTCCATAAAGCTAATAGGGGCGAGTGATGTCACTGATAATGCGTGTTGTTTTTTTTAACGTTAGCGCTTTACTTTTTCAGAAATTTCTCAGCAAAGCAAAAGATGAGGTAAGCAATTGAAGTTGTGAAATACAATAGGATACAAAACAAAAAAATAGTGCCAATATTTAAGTACATTGGCTTTTTGAAGACTATTTTTTGCTGGAAACAGTATGGTATTGAATAACACTGCTTTAGAAAAGGCCCATATTCTACATGATAAGATTTCATGATTATTAAATGCACTGACACAGTCTGTGTGCAGCAAAGAGAGCTGGATGCTTTTTAAAAGCGTGCATGTTTTCCTCATATCGATTGCTCGGGCTGCCTGTACCTGAACTCCAGTTTACTCCGTGTCTGAACACTCGACATCCTCCGTTTCCTGAGAGATTCAGATTAGCGAGGCGGCTCTGCAGTGTGTCTCCAGGCTAAACTTAGCAAAGCTCTTTCCTCCAGTGTGCTGTTAGGCAATTCCATCCGATGATGTGCGGTAAAGGAAGAGGGAAAGGAAGAAAAAAGACCCCCCCGCCCATCCCCCTTCACACAGGACGAAAATCAGCCCGTTGTTTCTTTTCTTTGACCTCAATTACTACCGGGGCATGTGTGCTACTATCGGGGCATGTTGAGTCATGCCTGCTCTGGGAGTGTGTTTATCTTCAATGAGTGTGTGTGACAGGGATTGTGCTCATTTTAGCCTGGGAGCCTCTGTACAGTAGGTGGGGGCCAAGGTGCATTAGTCTTGGCTGAGATGTTCCCCTGAGTGATGCCTGCGCATGTGGGTGGGATACAGTGGAGGTGGTGGTTGAGGGGTCGGGGTGGGGCGGTGGGTCGGGGAGGGGGTGTAATGAAAAGAGAGGAAGTCAGACATGATGGGAGCTGAACAAAGCTTGCTGTCAGGAGCCACCTCGGAGGCTCCCGGCTCCACACACTCGCCCTGCGCCCGGACTGTCCGACAAAACTCTGATTTGCTGATTAAAAAAAAAGGGACATGAGGGGCGGGAGAGGGAAAATCTGGAAATCACCAATATTTGCACCAAAACCCCCCCCCCCAAAAAAAAGCCCACAATTTCATATTTTTATTTAACTAGATAAATGGGAGCGCATTTTCAAAGCAAGTTTGCCTCAATAAAAAAACCTGAGCAACACCGAGGCGAATTGTAGATTTGGTTTAGGAAAATAATGTAATCTGCGCACATATTATGAACAAGATGAGAGATTTGTTTCCCCTCTTCTCATTTTTTCCCCCTCGCCACAGCCATGCACTGAATGAACTGACGTGGTGATTAATTAAATGTGCTTGCAGGATGGGAGCACACTCCCCCCATGAATGAGCTGTGTGGAGCGCCGTTGTAACTGCAAACACGAGGCGACTGGAACTTTCTCACAGGGGGGGGCAGAGTTGCCATGCAGATTTTCCTTCCATCTTCCATGGCAATTTCTGAACTTTTGCAGTTGTAAACCTTGATCTTTGTTGCATGAGCGTAAAAAAAAAAGAAAAAAAAGAATGCGTTCCTGTTTTGTGGCTCATGGATGTCATCAAGTAGACGATAACAGCCGCTCAGGTATTCACCGTGCGTGGCCCAATGTGGTGCAGCAGCTCAATTGTGACCGCGCCGGGTCCTTCCTCCGAGCTAATTTGTTAACACCGAAGAGCTAATTTCCCTCCAGGCATCATGGACAGTTTCAGAGTGACAGTTTGAAACTAAACCCCGCTTAAAGAAAAAGAAAAACAAATCAAAAACAAAACACCAAGTAAATGGAAGCTGAGGCAAAACAAATGTTTTTTTTTTTTTTTTTCTCTCCCCCATTTGCCGCCCTGAATGAATATCTGGGTCCTGTCACAATGAGTAATGCTAATTGCGCTTAGCGGCGCCATTGGTCAATGTGTCAGAAGCCATCAAGTGGATTCGAGGAGTCAGTCGCTATCATTCTCAGCTCGGGCATTCTTCATCGTGAAGGCGCTATCTATCATCATGCAGCGTGTCTCAATTAAAATAGCGTTGCTCGTTTCGGTTTTAAAGCTGCGCGTCTTCAGTTTGACCACCTGTGTGCCGCCGTAAGCAAGATTGATCGCTGTCAAGTTCTCCTCGCGCGCCACGGATATTGTTCTATTGATGCTTCTTCTTTAATGTGCTCAATTTGCAGGGTTCTTTGACAGTTCAGTTCCTGGATAATTTTGCAGTCAGTGTAAAACGCCTTTGAGATTTCTGTTGCCTGAGGCCATATGTAAACGTAATTTACTTGGGAGAACAATTTGCCTGAACTGTTTCTCACTTCAAGATAAATAATCCCTCATGCATTATTGAAAATGCTATACTTCGCAATGCGAAAGATTTCTCCCCCTCATTGAAAGTGGTCTTCCAAGTGAGTTATTTTTTTATTTTTATTTTTTTCCCTCCCTCTGCAAATGTCATTTGTTGCAAACTAGGAAGTGGGTGTGACAGGCTCCCATTGGTCTAATCAAATAACGCTATCCAGATTCATGCGCTAATTAATCACTAGCTCTGGGGGCCGAACCCATCCAGCGATTCTCGGCGGAAAAAGAGACATTTGATCTGTTGAATCATCTCCCTCACCATCTCCGCCCTTCCCTTCTATCTAGCGTACATTAATTCAATGAAGTCAGAGTTCATTTGAATGCAGCTCCCTCACACACACACTCACACACACGCACGCACGCGCACGCACACACACGCAGGCGCGCACACGCACAATGATGCTCGTGAAGAATAAAATGTGTCCCCACCAGCTTAAATATTGTTTTCCCTCCTTAAATCGGAACATGTTTGGCCCTTTGCCAGACTTCCCGACTGTAGCGGGCGTATTTATTGGGAAATTATGCGCCGCGTCTGAGCTTGCACACTTCAGTTGAGGCCCGAAAATGATCTACGTTCCTCTCGCCGAGAGCCGTCGCATGTCCGCCAACATCTGTTTGATGGGCACGCTGTAATTATATGTGGCCGTTGACCTTAACTTTGTCCTGCCTGACGCATTTTCTCGGGAGATTAAAAAGAAATACAAATGTCGTTATGACTCTGCTTTGTCCGCACTTCTGGGCTCCCTGTCAGTGACCCGCGAATAAGCTGAGATTTTAAACGACAAAAAAAAAAAAAAAATAAAATGTATCCCTTCTTACTCAGTGTCACTATTTAAAAATCCCACAATCAAGCATTCCCTCCTCGGGGGTGAGTCTGAAAAGCTCAGCGGGAGAGCCATGCTTTCCAAAAGACCATATTTCTGTTTGACCTTTCTATTGCCCTTTTTGGAGATGAATTACTTTTCTTTTTTTTTTCCTTTTTTTTTTTGATATTCATTTGCATCTGACGTGAACTGTAAGCAGAACAATTAAAAACACTGCATTACGGTGTGAGGGGAATCAAAGTATCCACCGTTTGTTCTCCCCAAACTATTTATTTTATCCGCCCCCCCCGCCCCCTATTCAGCAGTGCACATGTCAGAGGAATTATCCAGGGAGAATCTGCAGTGGAGGCTAAAAAAGAGAGATGCGCCCTGCATATAAATACTCTAAAGTATTAGCTGGTGAGGGCGAAATGAGGAGAACAGGCCATTGGAACTTAGATAAGAGGATGGACTTTCAGTGAGACTATTTCGATTTTCAATGGCTGTGTCAAGCATGCGTGCAGGTAGACAGTGATACGTGCAAGTGGGGCAGCAGGAATATGAGCCCTATCAATCACCGCCTCTGGGCACAAATGTAATTACACTAAGGTTGTTGACTAGCTGGGTAATCCGAGACATCACTGGCATGCATTCACTCGCTTGCATTAGGGGATTGCTGGTGCCCATGTTGACGGCGTCATGCTTCCTACTCTCTGATGTGTTTTTTTTTCATGCCTTTTTTTTTTTTTTTCCCCCCCGAGGGCGCTGACATGAATTGAGGCCTTGACTTTACAGGATGTCAAGGTTTAAAGATAGAACATGGGTTGCAGGACCTTCTGGACAAACACGTTTTGTACAAATAAAATCCATTCATGTTTTACTTTCCTACAATAGAACAGGTGAAATGGATCTACATGACATGCATAATGCCATTTATGTGCATTTGATATTTCGATAGCCGTGTAGCGCACCAGATTGTAGAGTACCTCCAACTATGACAGTGCATCTGCTGACAGGAGTAACAGAAAAGCGCTCAGTGTAGAATGCTCGCTTGCTAGCCGTAGCTTTAGCCACTATCACTTGGCTAGCTTCTTCAAATTGCACCCGCTCGGGAACAGTGTTGTAAAGAATTTGGCCTCGCTGTTCCAAATGTTGTCGTGGTTGCTCCTCCAAAGCTTAAGTTAATCCTTCTCATGGTGAAGACGACGGGGATGTGATTGGAACGGAGTTGGAAATTCAGAATCGAAACCCAGCTGATTCCACTCAGCAGCTTATCAATTGGAGCACCACTAATTCAGATATTGGAAAAACTGTTCAACTCTCTGTATATTATATATTTTCTTGACATGTGTACTTGCATTAAAAGTTTTGGGACAACATTCAAAACCAGACAAATCCATGATGATATTGGTTACCTGTCAGTGGTGTCCTATCCCCTTTTGCGAATCCATACTTTATTGCGACCACATTGCCATAGGCTGCAAATTCATCTTTCCGCAAGTTAACAAATTGGGCTTACGCTAGCTCAAGTTACTCACTGCCGGTCTATTTAACTCAATCGGCGTAACGTGACTAAACTTGACCAAACAACGTGAAAGGAATCACCACCTCCTCCCCTCAAAACGGTTGTTCAACAATGAAGGCAACAACTGCCATGATACCCGCATGCTAGTTCATGGTGTTCCTATTGTTTTGAGACCCCCTTTGTGGCAGAGACCCCTTTGCGGCGGAAGTGCCGTACTGTGCGTTTTTCTAAGCCTTTCATTTGACAGCATATTGTCTAGATCAACTCGATCCAGCGCCATCGTGTAAGGTTGAATAATGGGTCTCATTTAAGATGTTTTTGTGTTTTGTGTCATTTTTGAGTGGAGCTCTCTTAGAAAAGGAACCGCTGATAAAAGCTTGTGGATCAATAAACAAAAGAAATTCCCCCCCGCCCCCCCCCTTTTTTTTTTTTTTTTTAAACTGAGAGTCAGTTATTCTTTTGTCATTCATCTAAGTGCACCTGCCTAAGTCAATGTTATCAGTCTTATCCATTTTCTCCGCTTGTCATTTTTGAGGAAGTTTGATCCGGACCAGAACTTTACAGGAGGCGGAATAATGCCCCCCATTAAGCGGAAGATAATTGACGGCTTTCATCACCAAATTGAATACAATTCTTCCAGTATGTGATGTTTCAATGGCAAATGCGCCTTCTTGTGTTTGGGTTTGACTGATTTATGAGGCAAAGTGCATTGACATGATAATGAGGTCCTTCCCCTCTTGTTTTACCTCACAAAATGTCTTCAGGTTTTTTTTGTTTCTGTTTTTCTCATTTTTTGTTTACGTATTTGAAGGAAGATATTTTTGAGACACGTGTGACATTTGAAAAACTGGATGTGAGTCATTTTGTGATACTCAAATGTCACAATATAAAAGTGATTTTGTGATCCGCTGAGTACTGCGATGACATATTCCCAAAATAGTGCTACTCTATCCTACTTGCAGTACATACTACGACTACTTTATTGTGATTTATTGCTCTCATTCAGCCACAAATTACATTCCCACGATAAACTTCTTTAGCAATATGACATTGCTAAGCGGACAAACTGAGGAGCCACTGTCATTAAAACTTTTTTTTTTTTGTAGTTTATATAATGTAGGACTGGTACTTTGCATCTGTGAATCAAAATCTTATAACGATGCGAAATATCGCTATTCCACACAATCAGTTCGGAATAGCAGTCCATAAAGCTGGTGCTCGTACCTCATGTGATGCGAATTTCTCTTGTAAAACAGTGTTCTGCGTAGAGACTTTTGTCACACGCACATATCTTAAGGTGAAGAATCAATTCTGCGTACTCTGCAAAAGATGTAAACAATATCTTTTTTGTTTGATTTCCTCTCTGGCTAAAAAAAAAAAATCAAAACAAAATAAACAACAAGCCATAAACAAAACTGATGTCATCACAGTCAGGTGATATCCCAAATGTGGACACGCTTCCTCTGTCGTCCTCCCGTGACCGTCTCCCTCCCTCCCTTGCTCGCGCCGCGCGTTGTCTCGCGGCGGCTCCGACGCTCGTCTGAAAGGATGTTTATAAAAATCTATAACCGCCCGAGTCACTCGGGCCAGTGTTTACGTTTCTCGCTCATTTTTTATTATCGCTGTAAAAAAAAACCCACTTCTCCAGGCCAGCGCCGCTTTGCACATGCTCCCACAAGCGCCAGCCTCCGCAGACGTTGCCGGGTGTGCACGGTGAGCGTGCACGCGCGCGGACGCCGAGGAGAGGGAACGCAGCCACCTCCGGACCGCCGCCGGTCGCACCCACCAGCCATTTGGCTCTGCAGTCAACAGCAGATTTTTTTTTTTTTTTTTTTTTTTTGCCAAATAGGAGCCCAGGATTTTGGCTCGAGGCAACGTGCACCTTTTGACCTTTTGCCTTCTGCCTCTCCTAACCTAACTTAAGAGTGCCGTGTCACCTTAAGACCGCAAAGAATAAAGTAGCGCTCATGATTTATAGATTCCAGTCAGGAGGGCTGCTGTAATAATTCAAATCAGATGCACTCGGCTCTGTTTTCTTTGTCTGTGTGTTTCTGTCTGTTCCTAATTTCTCAGCTGAATGCCCATGTAATGAATGTTTATTTTCTCGCCGCCAAATCCAGCCACCGTGTCTATTTCCTCGTGTTTGATCGGTGTCAATCTCTCGCTCCCTCTCTCTCCACGACTCTTTGGCCTCTCCACAGCCCCGGCGGTATTGCTTATCCTCCCACTCCAAACAACCACCGTCCTCCCCGCCCACGCTCTCTAGACCAGGGTGGACAGCCTCTTCTCATATGTCTCAATGTCAGATCTTTTTGATTGCAGGTCTTCCCATCTGTTCTTTTATTCTCTCAAAGGATTACACTTTTTTTTTTTTTTTTCATTCAGTTTCCAGCTCACGGTGAAATTTGCAAGTGCAGAAAACCTTTTGGGCCTTGGAGGAAGGAATCCAAATAACCCAAGAAGATCTCGTACTTTAACAGTGTTTCTCCTTCCTCCGCAGCCTTCAGTAGAGCACCCATCCCCATGGCGGTGGTGAGGAGGGAGCTGTCGTGCGAGAGCTACCCCATCGAGCTTCGCTGCCCGGGCACAGACGTCATCATGATCGAGAGCGCCAACTATGGCCGCACCGACGACAAGATCTGTGACGCTGACCCGGCGCAGATGGAGAACACGCGGTGTTACCTGCCAGACGCGTACAAGATCATGTCTCAAAGGTAGGAACGACTTTTTTTTTTTTTTTTCTTTCAGTGAACTGTATTTGACAGAGTTTCCTGGCGGATCGGGGTGGCGTCTGCAGTGATGCGGGCGCTAAACCAGTCGGTTGCGGTGAAGAAGGAGCTGAGCCGAAAGGCAAAGCTTTCAAAATTACTGGGCAATCTTTGTTCCGACCCTCACCGATGGTCATGAGCTCTGGGTAGTGACCAAAAGAACGAGATCGTGAACACAAGCAGAGGAAATGAGTTTACTCATAGGGCGGTGAGTTTGGAGACTCATGAGGGGCTCAGAGTAGAGCCGCGACTCTTGCACATTGGAAGGAGTCAGTTGATGTGGTTTGGGCATCTGGTCAGAATGCCTTCTGGTCGTCTCCCTCGGGAGATGTTCTGGGCATGTCCCACCGGGAGGAGGCCCCGGGGTCGACCTAGGACACGCTGAAGAGATTATGTCTCCCGGCTGGCCCTGGAACGCCTCGGTGTCCCCCGAGCGGAACTGGTGGAAGTGGCGGGGTAGAGGAGTGTCTGGGTTTGTCTGAAGAGACTGCTGCCCCCGCGACCCGGACCCGGGTAAGCGGATAAAGATGAAGATGAAGTCATTTCTTATGATAAAGTGATTCGGCATTTTAAGACAATATCCTAACGTCCAGCCAGCACAAAAAAAAAATGGTATGGTGAAAATGAGAGGTCTGTATTTTCATGAGGGAAAATTAAATGTCAGTGTGTTCATGTGCTTCATGTGATTTAGGTTGGAAAGAATCAAAAAGGATTCAGAAAATAAATTACTTTACTCAAAAATAACT
>CAAKHG010049657.1:0-13165 GCA_901007715.1 Dactylopterus volitans | reverse complement strand
GGGCTAATTCAGGCAGGAGCAGGTGGTTAGTCAGAGTGCAGAGAGCCGACTTGGGCTTTTTCCTTTCCTCCATCTGATATTTGCCTCTGATTCTCTGTCCTCCATAGCCTTTCATCCTTCTACCTCTGCTTCTTCCTTGTTTAATTGGCAGGTGGGAGTAGGCAACATACACATTTGATGTCTTCTGCTCCATCTCTTCCTTCTGCCCCGAAGCACTTGATCCGTTTTTTACTTCTCCAGCATCGAGGGGGGGCTCGCAACTTCTACACTTCTTTTGACCTTTGATAACTTTGCCAGCGGTTCGTTCTCTCCCTCAAGATAAGAAAAAAAAAAAAAAAAAACAACAACAAAAACCCCCCAAAACAAAACAACATAATTTCATGCTGATTTGCAGCTCATTTTTAGATTGAGCTCCAAAACTTATGATGCCTTTTACGTCTCCTCAGTCTGTTTGCTATAAAACAGCTTGTCTCTGATGGCGTTCAGATTAACATCTGCAGTTGTCAAGATAGAGCACACTTTATTAAACTGGAAAAAAAAAAAAATCATCATCGATTATCACCCAGTGGACGTTACCAACTTACTTTAGTAATTATTGATAGGCAAGCAGCTTGGAACAGAACTGAATTGGAGATTTTAATAGAAATGTCTATAAAATGTGTGATATGAATGCACTGAAATTACAGATCTTTGTCGGATGCTTGCTGAAAAGATAGATGATCCAAATTGATCAGACAGACATTAGATTTAAACAAAATGAAAATGGTACATATAAAAACCTCTTCCGGGCCAAACTGGCCCAAACTGAATGAAATTTCATTGGGAAGGAGAGAGGTGGTACAAACTTTTTCATTAACCATAAACAAACAAACAAACAAGAATTCTGTCAAGCTACCAACCAATCAGAATGCTTTCTGCCCGTGTTCTCACTGCGCAGTGTCCAAGTGGGTTCAAAAACGAAAGGCGTAACACGTCATCAGGAGCCATAAATCCCTCCACCAGCCTGCACAACTTTGCGAGTGATTGGCGCGTTACGTGAAAGTTTTGCTTCCATCCTAGGTTGGAGAATGCCCGGAGGCACGACTCTTTCCCAGCAGTCTTTGCTGCAGCAACTTCATCCACACACTTTTGGTTTTGTGTGGTGGACTCGGTAGCGTGGTGAAAAAAAAATTAAAAAAAATTGAGTGTCATCGAAAAGACACCCGTTACGGTTGATTCTTCTCTTCCTTGCCTCCAGCGAGAGTGCATTGTTATTGAGTTATTGTTTGATTAAAAGCAACACAAACACTACAATAACAGAATGACAGAAAATAATTTTCTTTACCACTCACCAAACATGCGATGTCACGTTTTTTTTTTGTTGTTGTTTTTTTTTTCGATTCAGTGCTTCAGTCAGATTAGATTACACCGCATGTCAACAGTTGAACCAAAACCTCCCTTACAAATGATCTCAATCAGAATGGAAAAGAGTGCCCGTGCAAACCCAGCCAATGTTGCACTTCGTGTTTATACTGACTCGGTCACGCACCGGCAACAGTCTGCCAGCAGGCTCGGTATTACCCCAGTTTATGTTACTGTAAACTATCACATTCGAGAGGTTTCCTACGTGAAACTCTGGACATGCAAAGTTCAAAGTAAAAACTCTTTAAAGACAATTTAACAGTTCTTTCATCTCCAGATCTCTTAACAATCTCATGCCTGTTTGTTCCCGCGGTCCCCTGTCCACATCCGCATCTAAAAATGCAGGGTTGCCAGGGGCAACAGCTGAATGAGTCATCCTCTGAACTTGTCTAGGAAAGCTGTCATTGTTTTTATCTTGTCTGAAATGCAGTTAAATTGCGACGTAATGTGATGCAGCAGAATTATGATTGTCACCGCTTTGATTACATTTAATAGGAGTGAGCGTAGCAGAATTTATCTTTGAGAGGGAAAAAAAAACATCCACAACTGTCTGGGTAGTCATGTAAACAGGATTATTATGGGGAATCGTCAGTTTATGCAATCATATAAACAGCTTAAACAAACTGCGTCATCTTCGGCAGTGATGTGATTGCTACGTATTATCAGTAAACATATCGAGCTGTACCCAACCTTATTAATCACCAAAGTGAAACAAAGGCAAACATTAATAGACTTTCATACTTAATTATTCTAATTTAACGACGGACTCATGCCGTATAAAACTTTTAGTATCTCTTTAAACATGAATTAATCTTGCAAAGTTTTATCAGCCGCTTGCCGCAGCATGAAGTATTTGTGGTGTTGCTGCGTTGCCGCTCTGAACCCTCCAAGGCGGCCATTTTTATTCCAATTGTTGATGATCCAATGAGGGGGCAGTTTTTCTGAACCCCTTTTAATTTTGTTTCCTCCCACAGCTTAAAATGTAAACGCATGCATGTGTAAACTCTGTATCTGTTTATTTAGTTGTGCATTGATTCACACATTTAGTCGTTCAGTCTGGAGTCTGCACATCCGCAGGTGAGCTGGGTCAAACATCCGTGCCGACCGTGGCGCTCGCTGGGATTCATTTGGGAGGGTGAAAATCGCGGATTTATCGACCCAGCGGTCCTCTAATCTGAGCCCGTGGTTGACCAGTTGTTGACCAAAGCGGGTCAATAACGCATCCTCGGACTGCACCTGGCTTCAAGACCCTCCTATCACCGAGGACGCGACCAGCGTTGAGCGCCACTGCGATTAAGTGAAGTCCTCGCAGAGATTCCGATTTACTTTAATGCCAGGGAACCGACCAGCAGTTGACCTCAGTTGACCCTGTTAATCATGCATCTCCTCTATGAAGCTGCTAGTCGCTCTTGATGTGTTTGACCTTCAAAAAATAAATCACGTTTTCCACTCCGCGTTTTCCTCTGATTGGATGTTTTTTTTTTTTTTGTTTTTTTTTGAGGAAACAGTTTTCATCCTCTACCGCTGACGTGTCATTTTTTTAATCACAGTGCAGCAGCTTTTTTCTGATTCACCGATTTTTTTTTATTTTATTTTTTTTATTCTTGTTGTTTTTGTGATAAAAGGACACGGTCATCTAGTTTTCCGTGGAGCATCTCTGGATTGCCGGCATTTGGTCACGGATATTTAAAATGTGTGATAGCTCCGTGTGTTTTAACGTCAACGTGAAGGGTGATGTTTGTCATCTGGCCTGAAAACACGCCGTCTTAGAGAGCCGAGGCTGTGATTACCGTCCCGTCGTCCCGCCGAAATGATGGATAGCTCAAACTGCTTCGCTGCAAGCGTCTCCATTGTCGCTCGCCACCAGCATTACAAGGCACTTTCTGCCTCTCTAAATCCTGCAATCCTCACCTATCTGTTATTTTCCCCCCCTGTCCTCTCAATTACTGTTCGGCACAGAATCCCCATTGCACCTCTTTTCTTCCGTTTCTCTTTCCCCGCGTCCTTGTCCCATCCCTGTTTTCGTAATGGGGCTTAGACTCGACACAAATGAGCAGCCGCCGTCCAAAAAAACCTCCGGATGCTTTGCTCGTGACGGCAGCGGAATGGGGATCCGCCGAATGCCCCCTGACCTCTGCTGAGACGGAATCAGGGGAGTGAGACGGAGTGGTTTCACCTTGTTTCCTCTGCGATTCTCTGAATGCTGCTCACAGTTAACGCCTCACAAAGAGCATGTTTTATTGCTCTCACTCGCCCACAGCCACAGCCTCGTCTGCTTTCTCCACTCCATCCCGGCTAGAACTGATATCTAAAATTGTTTTAGTGGAGAAGTTTCAAAAATTAATGGCAGATAAGGGTTTTTTCTTCTTTTTTTTTTTTTTTTGACTTTTCTCTCAAAGGCTCCAAATCTCCATCTCCTCTTAAAGTCTAGGTGCTGGAAAGTCTAGATGTGTTACAATTTTCAAACTGACAAGAATGAAATCCTAATAGGTTGAAATGGTGTAATGTTGTGCTCCCGCATGGACCCACCTGCAGGGTCCGTGTAAAATAGAAGCCTAAAAATAATGCGCAGTATCAATCTTTAAAAAAAAACTGATGTCACTGCCACGTAATCAATGTTTCATAACACATTTGCATATTTCCCTTTGATCTACCCTAAGCATCTGAATATTCATGGTTTATTACCACACGATCTATATATCCACTAATTCATATGGAAATAATCAGCTGTAGGTTTGTGTCTTGAGGGATTTTGTCGGATTTCATTGCGAGAGTTTCAATGCATTCAGAGTTCGTGACAATGGACAAATGTAATTTGGGATTCCTTGTCCCTTAAGTGACTTACATAATTAACATCATTCTGATAAATACGAGCAGTGATTTTGCTTCATCATAAGCCGACTAAGCCATTAAACACCAACAGCATCCTTATTCATTGACATTTAGAGATATTTTTAACCTCCCCTCCCTAATTGTGGCCTTATTAACATTGGATTATATTTTAAACCCCTTGTGCTATCAATGAATTTTTCAGGTCCACGTCTTGTCTTTCTTTCTTTTTTTTCTTTAACTACCTCCAAGTCACATACTAAGACAGCTCCAAGTCCAGTCAAAAATAAGACCTAAAATAAATTGTGTTGCTTTCAAAATGATGTTTATAACGGTTTCACATTGCTGAGACAAAACCGTCAGCATGAGTTTGTTTTCAGCTCGAAGTCCACTAAGCCGTTAATTTCAGATCGGTTCGGTACGTGTCACATTAGGACGGTAAACCCTGGATCTAGTTTGCGCTTCCACCCAAGACCGCACATGGTAGGCGGGGTTTATTTAAGGTGGTCACCATTTTGAGCCACCTTCACGTCTTTCTGTCCACACCACTTTGGCTGTTGTGGTCTTTGACACGACATAACCACTGCGAAGCTTTTCCCTTTCCGCCCGGCACTGCTCGGCCATTCGCTTAAAGCCCTCCGCAGCCTCTCTGAGAGACCAGCTGGAAAATCTCGTTTCCCGCTGCTCCGTCCAGCTCCCGCTGTATTTCCTCCCTCCCTGTGTGTTGCGCGCTGCCATTTTCCACAGAAACCCCCCCCCGAAAAGTCTGGAATCTGCTCTCTTGAAATCGATGATATATTTAAACATGGTGCGTTTGTGTTTGTGATTTCTTCCCACCGTCGCGTCGCGATCGTCGTGAACAATTAGCCACTGCAGTGTGTCCGGCACTGCACTTTAGGTATGAGATCAGTGTGTTTGGTACCCCAATGGAGGGGTTACCAAGATCAGAACGATATGCTCCGGTTTCTTTTAAATTTGATTACCATCCATTTGTCAATGGAAATGCCAAAAAAATACTGTAGCATACTAAACCAAACTGAACTGCTTGGTGGAAACGGGCCTTTAAACTCTCAAACTGCATCAACAAACTCTTTTTGGTACCTCATCTATGTTGGGGAATCAACATGAGGTATATAAACATCCATTTCTGCCGTCACACTGGCAGTGCTGACATCCAAATAATGAAAGTTCGAGGCGACTTGTGCAGTAGCAGTGGTTGTCGCCCAGTGGGCAGCTTCGATCATCATTTAGCTCTGTTTCTTCGTACACAGTGAAACAACAAGCCAATATTTTAAGATTTACACACTCTACATGCGGCTTTATAAAAAGGAAGGAAGGGCAACAGTCTGGACAGGGGGAGGAAATGGAGAGGAGACATTTATAAATTATCCCGGCGTAGAGATACTCTCAATGGCGCACATGTTATTCTTGAGGGTCTCATCCGTGTCTCGAGTAGCCTCTTCTGCTTGCCACATACTTGCTTGTGAAGGCTAATTATGCCAAGCTATTCTCTGTTGGTGGGGGGGGGGGTGTGGGGGCATGTCAATATCACACAGTGGGGGAGCCTCTCACTCGGGCTGCATTCTTATTCATGAGCCCTAATTCCACCCATGGCCTCCTCAGCCACTGGACCGTGGTTGTTCCTCTTGATGGTGTGATTTTAAAGATAGTGCTTGTCGCCGCCACGCAGCAATGCAACAACATAAAGGAGCGCGGCGCGCGGCTCATCCTACTCCCCATTTCCTCAGAACATCTTCAAAACTGCTGCGTGTAAAGCATTAGTGCGCCTTTTGAGGGTGCTGACATGGACAATAGGATTCATAGGGAAAAGGGGTACAGAGGGTGGGAATTAAAAGGCCTTACTGGATGTGGTGAGGCTCTAGTTTGGGACATTGCAGTAAAATCCAACACATCCCACTGGGTAAGATGAGCAAATAAAAAAAAAGCATCAAATGTAAAATCAAAGCCAATTATTTCAGGAGCAAATCCCCAAAGTGAACATGGATCAGAGCAGATTTAGCTGCATGCGCCCGCCGCATGCAGTCGTTGTTTTTTTTTTTTTTTTTTTTTTTTTCCACTCAACAGGCCGCCTGTGACCGATATTACACCACATAATTCCCATAGAGATTTAGATCATGCCTCCCAAGAGAAGCCAGAGTGCATAGCAGTAATTTTAGGTTTCATTTAATTTGATTACCCAGATTATGGTTAGTTGATACAGTTCGAGGCTCACTCCGTGGTCTGATCGATGCCAAAAGAAGCAGCAGCAAACTTTTGAAAAGAGGATATGCGAGCAAGCGCGCTCGGCTACAGTATAAATGCCACGCCTCAGGGGAAGTGCTCAGAGTGTGTGTCAGAATTTGTGCCGAAAAAAGAATACACATGCCTTCACCTCATCCGTGGGAGAGCAGGAAATGTTTGAGTCTAAAAATGCTCAGCATGTCTCCCGCTGCAGTGTCATAAAATGGCTTGTCTGCATTACTGTACAATGTGGATGAACACGGGGAAACTTTTCGATGCACCGTCATTGCACATACCAACTCAGAGGATGTGGAACTACATGATAATCGATAACTCGAATAGAATAAAACCGTGAACAATGATTTTTTTTTTTATTTTCTGTCATTGCTTAAAGGTTGAAAGATACCGAGGGAAAGTTTGGATGGCAGTCAGGCTCCGTTTTCACAGTTGTTGAAAAGCTGAGCGCGCTACACTGGAGATAAAAGATGGTCCATCTGAAACAACACTTTCAGCCTTCATCCTTATTGCCTGCTGATACCGTCGCCGCACAACCGGGCTCCTCGTGTCACCTTGAGAAGTTGATGCAATTTCGTTTGCATCCCAAGACTGTTGTCTGCAAGGCTTCGTGCTTGCAACTTGGGCATCTGCAGCTATCAGATTAGCGGTGAGATCAGAATTTGAATTTGCCTTCCTGAGCGCCTTTGTTTCGGCGTACTGTAACCAATTGCAGACTTGGTTTCTTGACATCCACGTTTTTTTTGCCCCACCACCGCAGCCTCGTTGTCCATGCCTGTTTGCTTAATTTGCCATCACACTTCATGATGGCACGAGTTCACATGAAAGAGGCACTGATTACCGAGCAGTCCGTCAGCGTCAGACGATGATGAAACTGTTGACTCCAGCCGGGATGGCCGCCTGGCGCAGCAGCATGTGATGATAAAGCTAAAAGACAGATAACCATCATGAAAGCCATGCAATCATTAAAAATAAGGGCATACACACGAGCATGTAACTTTTGCCATTTGTAACTGGTTACGAAGAGCACTTACACACTCTATGAAGAGCACTTAAGCGTTGAAGTGCAGCAGGACAAATGCAAAAGTCTCAAATTCTTTGTCATTGCATTTTTTTTTTTTTTTTTTACTTCTGGTGCAAATGCGCTGGAAATTTAGAAGATTCTTATGAATCTCGCCCTCCCCCTCAAAAAAAAAAAAAAAAAAAAAATATATATATATATATATATATATATATATATATATATATATATATATATATATATATGTTCCGAAAGTAACCCTTTTCAATCACGATTATCCATTCAGGTCACTTCATGTTCCTTCTGTGGTGATGAAATTTTGAATTCACTGAAGCAACTGCTGCCATGAATACTTTGGAATAATTTAGCAGCACTTAATTAAAAAAAAAAAAAAATGTTGTCATCAGTTTCCTGCCTTCCCTTTTCTGGTTTGCAGAGAGAGAGAAAAAAATAGTAATGCTGGAAATGTTGTCATCAGTCTTCAAACCACCGTGTTTAGTCGTTACTCTGACCTCCTTTGTCCTGCTCGACTGTTGGGACTCCTTAGAAATGGTGACTTTTTTTTTTTTTTCTTCTCACAATCGATTGGTGAGGTGGCGGTCTTGTTGCGCACATTTATTCCCGAGACTGCACAAAACCTGTTCCATGGAGGTTTGCTCTTCGGCATTTGAAACCATGGCAACAGAGCGTTGGTTTCAACTTGAGATGTCTTTGTGTGAAACAGTGAGGGTAAAGCCTCCAAGTTACCTAGCCTTCCCACTAATCCTGCTTTGTAAGACAGGCCTCGGGACATAGTAGATACCAGAAATGATGGAATTAGGTGAGGATAACACACTCTATACTGTACGGCAGTGCAGCAAAGTGTGCCCCAAAACAACTGTCATTTTTCAAAGCGTTTTGCAATAAATCATCTGCGAGAAACAGACGTTGACATCAAATACATACTGGAGTTGGAAAACAAGCCGAGCAGAAACAAACAGACAGGATGACACACTCTAGACTTTCTTTTCTACCACAGTGTGAGTCCTCCTCCGGCTGTATCTCAGGAGACCTGTTGGGAGGGAGCTAAATATCTCAGCCTCCCCTCATGAATTCAGGACGGTGCTGCTGCAGGGAGCGACATCCGAGGAACGCCATGTGACCTCTGCCAGGACTGGAAAAAGGGAGAGAACTACATCATTCTTTGTACTTCTTGTTCCCGACTTATTCACCTCACTTGCACTCCTGGTCTGTCAAACAAAGTCTGAATGTTTGTCAGACCAAGCCTCTGAAGGAAAACAGTCCGGGACGTAATTCAAGCAAAGGGCCACCAACGCGCCAACGTATTTTAAAGTCGGCCAAGTATAAATAGAATAACCCTGAAACATTTAGTCAATCAATAGGTTTGTCCATCTATAGAGGATTAATTAGCCATGCTGGGGGAAAAAAAGAAAATCGGCTTTCAACTTCCCAAGAATTAGATGTGTGTGCACTCATTAAAACAATGTAAGGCTGTTTCATATCGGAGTACTAATGGAGGTATTGGTCGATAATGTAAATAAGCAATCATTTAGTCATCAGGTTCCAGATGTGCATGTGCAGCTGATAAATAAATTAATGATTTTACAATGCTTAACGTCCGAGAGCACAATTGGTATATCTTACACTACGTTTGTACTTTCATAGGCCAGTAAATTACTTTCCTTTTAGGATTAAGTTGTGCAGCATGACTGGCGGCACCTTGGGCATATTGACGCAGAGCAGACAGGAGAGTTCCATCAAGCGCAAGCTTTTAATCCCAACCCTGGATCCTGCAGGACAATTCCTTAAGACCCTCAGTGATTTCCAGCATGCTAATGCAAACCTGGACCCTTGCCGAGCTATCGACACCTGACCCCTCCTGTATCGAACACTAAGGTTACTCATAACCCCCTGCTCGTCTTTCATTATTGAGATGTGAATAAGGAAGGTCAGGGGGCGGCTTGCATCGATCGGTCAACACAGAAATATTTGATTGTCGCCCGGCAGCTCTGCCAAGACACTCCTCTTTGAGGGGGCCATTTTGCATGTACAAAAAGATGGAGGCGCGCATGTAAACGTATGTTTGAAAAGGCGGGCGAAAACATGCAAGGTTGTGCTCAGTCTCATTCATCCTCGACTTTCACTTAAAAGATTATGAAAGAGCAGCTATGTATTAATTGTTAAATCCTGTTGCTTGTATAAATAATGTAAAGTATCTTATTGTTACATGAGGTCATTAGCAGCTTTACACCCTCCTGGAAGCTGTGTGACAATGAGTAAAGAAGTACAGTTTAAGGCTTTTAAAAATAGAGGGGCTTTGAAGAAAGGAAAGTGCTGGCCAAAGTTGGACAGGGGAAGTAACCATGGTGACAGCAACTGGAAATGAAAAATCTGTGCTTAAAGGCAGGCCTTGTTGTGTGCGTATGTTCCCGGGAAAGTGAAACAGAGACCCGGGGGGTGGGGGGTTGGGGGCTGGGGGTCAATGATACACTGTGCTTATTGATTTGTGTGTGTGTGTGTGTGTGTGTGTGTGTTTGCGCGCGTGTTATACAGTGAATGGAGTGCCATTTGAGTGGCAGTATGAGTAGCTTTGTAGCCTTTTTCTCGGACAAAACCTCAAAGCTTTTCTCCAATTTTTCCAAATTAGAAATTGAACTCATTGCTCCCCTCCTGCAGCAGCATTCCGACTGTTTTTGTTCCCCAATCTCCCCTCTCAAGGCCCACGTAGCAATGGCACAACTGGGTATCTGGCCGAAGAATCTGATGCTTGCAGAGGTGCTCTTGAGACACGCTCAGCGACTCAGCAGGATGGGTTCAAAAGGCTAACTCTGGTCAGCATTCAATGGAACCCACTGGATGGGTTCCTTTGTGCCACAGGAGGAGTGTATTGAGTGTGTTTGTGTGCTCGCCTGCCTGCAGAGTTGCCAGCGCACATGCAGCCGCCCCGTGCACACACCCATCAGAAATCTTGCTTCACACCTCGCATGTCAAATTATCGCTATGCCTCGATATGTGACACATTAATATTCATCTGGCTGCGTGAGCAAAAAAAAAAATATGACCCAATCCTCACTTTTGCAGATTCCCCCTGGAATGAGGCTTAGCCTAAAATGGGCCTACAAGCTCGCGGGTCCCAGGGGCCTTTTGCTGAGAGATAAATCAAGCATCACCAGGAAGATAGGGAGCAGTGTCATTTGTTGGCAAGAATAGAAAAATTCATCCTGGAAATCGTAAATCATTAGTCGGGCAGTCCCCATTGAATAAGCCTCACCCACCAAACAAATCGATTCGTGAAGTTATTGCACATTTCAATCCCCCCGTCTGCCCGCTTTCAGGCAGCTGGAGAGACACTACGGGCGTTATGATTTACATAAACACACCAGGAGATTAGACGCTTCTTGTATTTGACATTGCAACTTAAATCCTATATCGAGTTATATAGATTTGTGCACTCTTAATTATAGAGATCCGCTAAAAACGCGCCTCCGCCATGAATGTTGCAGGTTGTTTTTTTATGACGTGACTGGATATGGGTGCACCTTCCTGTCACGCATTCAAATGGAATTCCATTATACATCAGTGTAAAAGTTGAAGCCTTTGCTGAGGTTTTGCTTTCAGAAGTCTTTACAGCTACGTGACGTCTGCACTGCGAAAGCCTCTGACAACTGACATGTTATTTACTGATGAGAGCTGAAGGGAAACAGCTACCTCTTGGGAAGTGATCAGACAAAACATTATATGGTGTCTTTTAAACTGTCATACATTGTCAGCCGAGTTGTCCGCCATGGTTAATGTTTTAAAAAAAAAAAAAAAAGGGAAAAAAAAAAAAGTCCCTGTTGGCGTGTGAACATATTGACGAGAGCGCTTTTAATTAGTCAGCCACCGCAACATTTAAATCACAAATGTCTGCACGGGTGCATAATGTCATCATTTACATACAGTTCTGCTTCCCTGCAGTTTCTCTAATCATTGGCCACGTTGTGAATGGAGTAATAATGATGTCATGTGTGTTGAAAATATTATTTCAACAAAAGCTGGCGGCAGATTTAGCTCACGCGCGGGATGGGACAAAGAAAACAGTCTGCAGGTGATGCATTATTTATTGGAATTCGACTTCGGCTGCGAGGCTGCGGTTCAGTTTGAGGGGGATATTTAAACTAATATTGGCAGAACTTGGAATCGCTATCAAGTTTAAACAAAACACTGTTCAATGGTCCCTTTTGAGCCGCGCAGTTTTCAAGATGCGTATCTCCTGACATCCAAGAAAATGGGAAGTTATTTTATCTTGGTCGTTTTTTTTTTTTGTTTTTTTTTCTTCCTCCCAAGGAACTTTTGCCTTTTGAAAGCAGTGAGATAAGCTGTACGTTTGAAAGCACGCATGAAAAAGGGTCTCACACCCGTGTCAAAGAGGATCCATTACATGAGCTCCGTTTTGTTCAAAAATAATGGCTGTGTATAATGATGTATCACTCATTTAACGTTATCATTCGGGCTCAAGCTTTTATTGTGTAATTCAAACAATACGCTTGCAGTAAAAAAAAAAAAAAGAACTGCAATCCTCTTTTAAAAGCTTTTTTTTTTTTTTTTCCTAATGTTTTATTTGGAACTTCAGCTGCCTCCATCTTATGCCAAATTTAATGGAATTTTGGTGCACACGGCCAGATGGATGTCTACAGCATGTGCAGACTCAGGGATTGACCTTTCAGGAGGAGAGAGAAATTGCATCACCTAATACCTGTAGTGGCACCAAAACAGATGGATTAATTTCAAAGAGGCCAGCTGAGCAAGTTTGATCTGTCGGCGGCTGGATTACTCTCCCTTCGAAATAACAAGAGCAGCGCGAGCGATTTTCAGAATTATTTGCAATAATTCTCTGGAGTATTGTGCGCTCGGGAGTAGAGCTTGTCAGATGGTAAACGATGAAATACATAACCGACGAGGTTGTCATCCAGTGTATAATTATATTAGTATTGGGATTTTGGAGATAAATGATGTCCTTGCTGCCTCAAACTAAACAAAGTCAGTCAGCGAAATGTTGCATATCACATGCTCATTCCTTTAATAATGACATGTAAATATAAGAAGTGAGTTTCAGATTTGGGATGTCAGAAACACCTCCCGGCCCTACAAGCCCTACCCACCCTCCAAGTGGTGTCGGTTGAATTTTCTCTGCTCCCGCGGAACATTTTGTGTGAGTGAGACAAGATTGGGAGCAGCAGCCAACCACAGGTGAATGCATTCCTCCTCAGCAGAGACAAGCATCATGGGAGAGGTGCGTCCCCCCCAGGTGATAACAAGTGTCTGGATTGACCTCACACTGATGTGTTGACTGACATACTAAGAGGCAAGAAAAGTCTGTTCAACAGCGCCTCTGCAGTGTTCAGTTTTCAGACCAAAAGTCAAATGTATTTTGTACTTAATTATCCCAATAACAAACACAATTTATGGATATTTTGTGTTTCTTTTTTTTTTATGACAGAATAATAAACAAGAGTAGATGCATAACCTTACTGACGGACCCAGGTGTCTGTAGCCATCAATGGTATTTGCGTCTGGGCACATGGGAGAAGTTTGCTCCGAAGGATTTCTGCCAGGAAGATAGTGGATAAAAGAAAGCTAGCCAGAGAAACCTTAAAACATCTGGGTGACGTTGTGAGA
>CAAKHG010049653.1:0-17636 GCA_901007715.1 Dactylopterus volitans | reverse complement strand
ACCCAAAGTTTCACTCTTCTTCTTCTTGCATGGATCTCAGTATTTCTGGTTGCCATGGGAAACTGACAGTCCAGATCTGGATTGAGAACGTGGGCCCACACACACACACACACACGAGAGAGAGAGAGAGAGAGAGAGGAGGGAGGGAGAGAGAGAAACGCGCGTCACGTCTCCGGCCGGTTAGAAATTCAAAACACAACCGCCTCGCTAAAACTCCCGTCGTGCACCGCGGCCTCGAAAAAGCCCTCTTTTTTTTAACGGTCGGTTTAATTTAAGATATAAAATAAATAAAAATCACAGGAGCCACATTATTTGAAACCGACCACAGATATCGGTCGAGCTCGTCGCCGGGAACATTTGGTGCAAAGGAAATATTGCTGCGCGCGCGTTTCGAATTTCTTTTTATTTTTTTTTTGCTGCGCGGATGACGGCTGCGCGGGGAGCCGGAGGAGCGGCGGCGGCGGTTGGCGCCACTTTCAAATCCTCCTGCGACGCGGAGCGAGAGCCCGGCTCCAAACACGTTTTACACGCCACTTTGGCGTAAATACTGTTTAGACAAGGAATACTTTTAACGCCCTGACGGACGGCTCGTTTCCCCCCAACCCCCCACGAAGGTAAGAAACTCATTCACTCAGCAGTTCGGACGCATTTTATTGCAGGTGGAACGATTTTTTTTTTTTTTAACCAGTAATATTTTTTTTTATATTTTTTATTTTATTTTTTATAGTTAATGTGCTTTATTGGCTCGGTAAGACTGGGTCTGCGCGGATTCCCCGCGTGTGAGGGCACGGACAGTAAAGAGCCGCTCTGCTCAGTGGCCACAATCCAACTCCGGTCGGAAACAAAAAAAAAAAAAAAAAGAGGAGAGGGGGACCGGAGCCTCTCTGCTCCTCTACCGACACTCTGCTGCTGCTAGTTACTCCCGTTTCCTTCATCGGGGCAGCTCAGTTTAAAAAAAAAAAAAAAAAGAGAGGGGAGAAAAAAAAAATCAACGTTGCCGCGCCTTTATAGGCTTAATTTTAACTTTAAAGGAATTGTTTTATTCCTCCACAAAGGAGTTTTCGGAGATAACTGAGAGGGAGAGAGCGGACACTCCCACCATCCGCAGCCGCCCCCTCTCTCCCCCACCTCCGCCTCCTCCTCCTCCTCCTCTCGAGACCCCAGCCCACTCCGGGGACGCTCCCACCGACCGACCGACCGACAGACCCACCGACGCGGAACGCGCTCCGAAAGTGGGACTTGAGCTGCGTCGAACCGCGCCAGCAAACCCGACGCGCACTAGCAAAGAAAAAAAAGGGGGGAAAAAAGAAAAATGGGGGGGAAACCAGCTGCGTCCAGTTTAGTTGATGAGGAGTGAGAGCCGAGCCCCGCTGCCGTGACGCAGCACTTAGCGGAGGCTGCTGTTGCTGGCTGGCAGTGCAGAGGCTAGCTAGCATGCTAACGCTCGCACTGGCGCGCGCGCGCGTACACACACACACACACACTGACTTGGGTGTCTGTGCCATTATGTTCTGTCACACTGGCACTTTGAGGCAAACTGAAAAGTCGCATGAAAAGTAAAAACATTCATCCCAACCACATATAGTTGACTGAAGTTGAATTTTTCCCCCCCTCTCCTTCTTTTTAAGACTGCAATCTTTCCTCACCAGAGGAAACAGTAAAGAAGGAGAAAGTGTGGACATTACTGGGTTAATATTAGTAATTTGGGGGGGTGTTTGTAGGTTGCTTGGTCCATCATGTGTGTCCCTCCCGGGATAATTCAGTGACTGCAGTGTGAGTCAACCACTGAGCATCATTTTAAAAATTATTATTAATAATAGCTTCTCTCTTTGATAACATAATTGTTTATAATATCACCAAAAAAGAATACTCACATGGCGGAATTTTAAGGAAAGTATGAACCGATCATTTTATTCGGTTATTTTAAGGTTCGCTATTATTATTATTATTAAGCACACAGAAGCAGGTCGGTAGCACAATACAAAAGTACACGTGTATATTTATATAAGTAATTACAAATTTTAAAAAGGAAAGCATCAATACAAACTCATGTACGTACAAATGATTTTTCCTGATAAATAGTATGTTGAGTATTTTATGTTTAAAGTTATAAATGACGAATTTGGTGTCTTCAAATTTTGCCTGACCAAAGATTCCCGGGACCCCATGTCCATAGAAGACAATTTATTAGATGAAAGCAGAACAATGCTAATATCCAAACAGAAGTGAGAGGCAAATAGCATTTTTAGTGGATATTATGAAATAATATATTTCCTTTTACCTCACTGATGGTTTAATTTCAGTGCTACATGCTTCAAGGAGGTTAAATAATAACTTCCACATTAATAAGGGTACGGCTCTGTCAATTCTCGTACAAAATTCAGAGTAACTATTGTCACTGATTATGAGAGGGAGATTTAGCATTATAGTAGTGCAAAACTCGCTTAACAAAACGTTTCAGATGTCAAGGGTGACATCTTTTTCGCATCGTGAAAATATTTCTACCATCATACACATGTTTATATGATGCCCCTGATTTATGTGAATGTTAACTGATCATTTCCTTCAGAGGACAGCCACCGACAATTTGCATCGTCAGTTGATTTGAAATGTATTTTTCTATCAGCAGCACATAGTGAATCATTGCCATAGCTGACACACACATCCTCAGGTGACACAAAGAATAGCAGCAAAATCATCACATTTCAATGTGTTTGATTTTTTTTTGTGCTTGATAAAGTGATTAAATAAGAAATCAATTCAGGGTTGTTGGGTTTTTTTTGTTTGTTTGTTTTTTTTGCCAATTTATTTTAAGAGAAGCTTTTTACTGGTGCCAGTTCTAAACCTTCGGCACAGATACCCCAAATGTTCACTATTTGATAGCTTGTAAAACACCTGTTTTTTTTTTCTTTTATAGTTAGTAAACAATGCAAGTTCTGCTTTTAAAGTGCACCAATCTTGAATGTCATCTAACTACAACGATAAAAATAATATTTGACTAAACCAAAGAAGCCTCACACCTGCACATGTGATTTGAAAAACTTTATGGTCAAAATTCAGTGCTTAATAGGTACGTGGTCCCATAGATGTCTCAAGGGGTCTTAATGTCCTGTGTTACAAAACTGTGATTATTGTCGTTATTGGAATAATGGCATGTGTCAGTCTGAAACCGGATGGTCACATTGCACACAAGCTGCAACTCAACTCATTTCATTGTCTGTTAATCTGTAGATTATTTTCTCAATTAAATAGCTGTTTGTTCAATAAAATGTCATGAAAAATATTGATCAGTGTTCTCCAAAGCCCAAGAAAATTTTCTCAAATGTCTGTTTTTGACCACAAGACTGACATTCACCTAGTTTACTGGCATAGAGGAAAGAGGACATTAGGAAATAGTCCCCTTTGAGTAGCTTGAAGTAGAAAATAATTTTTCCTTTTTTTTAAAACCACTCTACCTGCATGATCGCTTACTATTAATTTTATTACTTGACCAATAATCAATGAAATGGCTGAAACTGATGAGAGGAATTACAGTAAAATCAAAAACACATGAGCCCCTGGAAACTGGTAACTATTATTAAACTGATAACTACTGAACGATCTCTAAAATCAGAATTCAACACGCAGCTGGGGAGAATCATCTTACTCGATGCATTATTTGTTTTTTGTTTTGTGTGTGCGGGTGTGTGCGTGCGTGCGTGCGTGCGTGTGTGTGCGTGTGTGTTTTCTATTCTGTGTGCGTAACAGAAGGAGTGGGCAGAACCTCTCTTGGTAAAGCAGTATAGTTTGAGAGCAGCACTTTCAGCAGTCTGAGGGCCGGCATCCTCATCGACTCGCATCTCGTGACTAAATTACAAGAGAAAATACAGGAGAGTCAAGCAAAAGCCGAGTTCAGCCATCAGTGCAATGAACACCGTATTCCTCCATTAAATGAAAGTCAACCTGCGTCTCAGTAAATGTCGGACAGTCCAACTCACTGTTCCCATTTCTCTGCTGTGGCTTATGGTTTTTTTTTTGTTGTGCCACTTTCCCCTTGAAAGCCGACTTGTTAAAACCTAAAAGTGTGGAGAGCCTCCTCTCACAGCCACACTTTCTTCATTTTATTTTCCTCCCTCCTCCCTCCCTGTCTCCTCAGTCTTTTTCTTTCAGTCTGACAGCCGAGCAGCTTGGCAGGCTTACAGCTCAGCATTCGGCACAGCGCTGCAGCCCTGTCACCTTCAACAAAATAATTTTTTACTCTCGATTGGTGTCTCCTACAGACCTCTCCTTTCACACCTGTCTTGCACACACCTAGAAGGGTGCCATGATTTTTTTTCAGATTTTTCCATGCCCCTGAAAATGTTGATTTGTATTGTAGAAAGTGATGGCCGGGGAAAAAGGCTGCAGCCCTGTAGGTTTTTATGCCTGCTGAGCCTCCTCACTGTCTCAGTGTGCGTAGCTTGGGCTCCAGCGAGGCAGCAGGCAGCATTGAGGAGGACAGGGACACTCACACTGACATAGCTAGGAGTTGAAGATATGGAGGGCCAGCAAGGAAGGATGGAGGGGGGTGGGGGCATGGGGAACGACACAATTTGGGGGACTTGGACCAGATTCCCCCCTCTCCCTCTACCCCCCGTCTTACTAGGAACAGAAGCAGGAGCAACCAGAAACCCCTAACAGGCCTTTTTCTGTTCTCTCCTTGTCACTATAGTAGACTTGATGAATAACTATCGATATATCTTTCTATTGAGCATGTGTGTTTTTCCTGCTTTCATTTTTTGAAACATCTTTGTCCTTTTATGATCTAAATGCAGCATGTGTGTCTTTGTGTGCTTATTTTTTTCAGGACTAGTTATAACTATAGACTAATTAGTCTCATCCGTGACACTAGCCTTCTAGTCAGAGCATCCACACAAAGTGCGGGGGTACTTCTGGACTAATAGCTACCTGTGTTCTCTTTGATGGACTGTTAGTTTGTAGTTTGGGCCAGTTAATCCTTCATTCATTTGCTTTATGATCTCAGCAGCAGACGGTAAGTGATTTTTTTTTTTCCCTCTGCATTTAAAATGGCCTCTTTTGCTGTGAATGGAGAGAGCAGCAGGCCACAGAGAGGAGCTTTTCCCAGCTCTTCTTTGCCTCTCTCCCTCTTTCTTTCTGTCCCCTGTACCACAATTTTATTTTTTCCTTCTCTCTCTATGCCTCCTCCTTAGTTCTTCTGTGTTTCGTGTTTTTCTTTTTTTTTTCTTTTTTCGTTGAATGAGACAGGAAGTTTGACTCTGAATCTAACGCCTGTCTGTTGCGGTTCTCTCTGCTGACATGACCTCTTCTTTCAAATCTCGTCACCTATTATCATTTCTTATCGTCTGAATGGTTGTTAGTTTCAGTAAGGTTCAGTGTGGGAGCCTCATTGTCATGCCAATGCCTTTTCTATTTCACCAAGTGTAATGTATTTTTGGATTTGTGGCGGGACATTCTATGTGTTTTTAGTATTTATATCACTTAAACCCAATATATCTGTTTAAAAAATTTAAATCTTAATTACAACAGAGCAGGTGTGGCACAATACAGGCCACGATCCCCAGCTCTTCTGCAATCCAACTTTATTTCAGTTCAGCAGTTCAAAAATGAGAGCACAAATGTAGGTTTGTGCCAAAATCATTAACTTCATCATTTTTCAGAAACCAGTATCTTCTTACCTTGTGTTCGTGCTTTTCTACGGTTTCATGTAATACTAACAACTGGATATTTTTGAATTAATTTCTGACATTATGTTATCAGGTGTTTTCAAATTAGAGTCTGGGGTCTGTCTGGGGTCCGTCCGGGGTCCCTCAGGGGTCCTTGAAAGGTCCTCCGGGGAATCTTCAGCAAAACAAGAAATACAGTAGTTAAATTTCACTTTTATTAAATGCGAGAGATTTGACACTGCATCATTGATCTGACCATTTGGATCATTTTAATTGATGGAAACAGTTTTCCAATTTTTTTCCCTTAATATTTTGCCTAATTTTTATTTCCTGGTTACGATGTGCAATTTCTGGAATAAAGTGAGTAACAAATGAGCAAAAAATTATGAAACAATTGGCAAAAGGTATCTGAATGCTGCCTCAACAAATATATATATATGGAGTGAAATCACCTAAAATGCGGTCAATTGCTGATGAACATTCAAAAGATTGAAGAACCCTTGTATTAAAGTATTCTAGGTGTGAAAATCAGAAAGGGGGGCTGATTTATATTTTTGAATCTTGAGATTTAGGCATTAATAAAATCACCTTGATCCGCTTTCATTTCACTTGCCAAAAACAGTCACTCTTAATAAAGATTTTCAAGAAAATGCATTATAATATGCTGTTCTGTGTATGGATAATGCGATTATTAAATGATACACACCCCATGTTTCCACTCCAGTTTCATAGTCTATATTTTAAAGGTGACTACTTTAATTTTCACATGTTGATGTACCAGATGTTTACAGAAGTAGAACAAAGAAAAACGACATATGCCACGATAAACTCATCTCTTATGTGACCATTAGCTCTGACTTTATTCCATGTTGTATGTTTGTAATTGTGGCTCAGGTCTGGTGGCCTTGGCTGCTGTTCTCTGCTCCTGTAGCATTAAAGTGGCTCCTCATGAAGGAACGTGTGTAACCAGTATGTTACAGCATCACTAGTAATCAGATAAATTTGAGGGGTGCTGTTTTTCAGAAACCAATCCCTCATAGATTATGATTAGGAGAAATACTAAATTAGCTAAATGGTAGATTTGCAATGTCTTTAAATTCACTATTCGATTGCTTAAGCTGTTTGAAAACTACTTCAAATCTCGGTTTGAAGTGGGCACTTCAGGATATTGATGTTTTACAGATTATATGTGTCAAACTCAGTCTAGTTCATGGCCACGTACAATCCACTTTCCTCTCCAGTGGGCTAAACCAGTAAAACCACTGCTAGTCATTACATCTCCAAATTTTTCCCTTTTTTCTTTTCAAGGGAACATAAAAAAAATGCTCTTTTTAACGTGTTCACAATTAATAAACCACCCATTTGCAGAACAGATGATGAACTGCGTGAGATGTGTAACTGGGATGTGTAAGCAAAACTAAATGACAACAATATTGTCTTTTTACAGATCACAGTGGGTCTACAAAGGCACGAAATGTTAAGCTGAATTGGGCAACAATGTAGTGTTTTACCTTTTTATGATTGGAACAATTTGATGAGATTTTGAAAAATTAAAATTATTTCACACATTTCTGCTGCTGCTGTATAGCAATGAGGATAATTCACTATATTACAAAAATTTCCAAATCAAATGTTTGGATAGTGCCTTGGCAACAGGGGTTCACCAATATTGTTTTTAATACAGAGGTCTGATACAGATTTTTTTTTTTCATACGGAAGCTGCTGGTTAACTGTCTTTTTTAACTTTTTTTTAAGATTATGTTTTTGGTTGTAGAAAGTTTAGAGAGACAGGGAATGCAGCAAACAGAGTAGGGAAAGCCATGCAGCATGTGATGCAGCTGGTCAGGAATCAAACCAGAGACTCAATGCAAAAGGCATCTCTGCCCATGTGGTATTTGCGTCGACCACTCGGTCCTCCCTATTTTGGACAATTTTGGTCAATATTTTTTAATGTGCCGAAGTGGAAATTTGGAATGAATGGTTTCTCTGCAATTTTTACACTTTGCAGAGTCATCTAGTGGGATCGATTGAACACTCTGGCAGGCCGGTTCTGGCCTGCAGGCCGCATGTTTGGCACTCCTGTTATAGCCTTCATTCATCAGTCATTCAGTCGTTCACTCAATTCATAAGACTTAATCGATGAACAAATGAATTTACGGTTTAAATTATATGTTGTAGTTGTAGCCTTCTAATGGAGAGTACTCGAAACACCGGAGAGAAGTTGTACATCTTTTCCAATTCATTTAGCATCTTCTTTCTCCATTAAAATGAAGTGCAAAAAGCCATACAGGGATGAAGAGCCAATGAGTAGTTTTAATATTACTTCTTGTGGCAAGAGTCAGTATTATTACTACCCGTCTGTATTTTTTTTTCTATTTTACTTCTCATTTGAGCCGGTTTCAAAAGTTTATTTATAGAGGCATGATATAACAATATATGGTATACGGTGTATATGCAAGAATCTGACAATATGATAAACATCATGTTACAGGGGTCGCATTCAGTATATTTTGATATTGTGTATTGCAACTTAAGAAATGTAATTAGTACAGACTAATCACCATATGGATTAAATGTGAGAAGGAAAGGTTTTTTTTTTTAAAGAAAATACGAATGCTACATATTTTTGCATGTAAACTGTTCAAAATCAACGTTTTGCTTTTGACAATCAATGCAGTATTCCAGAATATAATGCCGTCGTTATGCCCCTAATACACTGATGTTCTTCATTAAGGTGTCCTAAGTTTTAATGAACTAAAGTTCTGCTCTCCATGCATCTTTTGTCAGCAGTGGAGTCTGGAAATGAAAACAAAATTTGGCAACATCAAATGAGTCAGCTTCTTAGTGTCTGATTTGAAATTTGCTCTGAGTTCCAAACTAACACAAATTGTTTGTGAAAGAATGCCCATCAGCTACCTTTCTGAAAGTCAAATTTTAGGAAATCTTCTTGCAAGAACTTGTAAGTTAGTATTTTTGACTACTGATAAGGGTGTAACAGCCAGAACCGTACTCTGGTCAGGGTTCGGCATGTACCTCAGTTTTGGGGTCATAGTTCTGCATATTTGTTTCTTTTCATTTATTTTGGACTCTCGTGCAAACGCCATATTTTTCAACTTGGTGACATTTAGAACTATGTCAGATGGTCGGTACAGCCTTTGGTGTGTTAAATGGTACGTTTAAAAGGCAATTGGTCACTATCGGCTACAAAACTGAAAAGTATAAAAGTACAAAATAAATGTATTAATAGAAAATAGAAATTTGACATTAGTATGGACTGGAGTTGAGTATGGAGTTTCTTTCACTTACAGTAGAATGTATTTAAACATTCAAAACTTAACATGCTACCACATATCTCAATCACGACTTATGTGTGTAAATTTAGGAACCACCGACTGGAACCACTGGCAATTTTGGGCGTAAGTGCATAAGATGGAACGCTGTAATGATGCTCCAACACTTGAGCACCCCTACTGCTATACTACATATAGGTACATGGTCGTGTAAATGTGAACGCCAATAACCTAAGTAATGTCTACTGTCCTGTCTGCTTTGACATGTAGAGACGTGGTAGCATCGTGCTACATCTGAACTTGACATTGGTACTCTTCCCTCCTTGCTTCGTTTTGCTGTTCTTCGAGTGTGGGCACTGCCATACGTCTGACTTTTCATTGATATGTACATGTCGTATGACTGCATGTACCAGATTGTGACATCTGTACCATGGTCGTTTGGTATGAATACACGTACCATTACCCCATTTCAACAGGAGCTCTTCTCCAATTTTGTGAAATCACCAGTATGTTGAAATTTTGGCAGAATAAGGTGGACTTGTATCAAGGATTTTGGAAAGTTATATAAACAAGCCGATAAGTTAACTACATTAATCTTCTCTGGATTGCTGATTTTCAACTAAAAAACTTGTGCAGTATGCAGAAAGCTGATCCTCATCCATTGACACGTTAAGACGAATTCATGCTAAGTGCTTCATGTCCCCAGGAGTTCAAATGATGGCAATGACCCCTCAGCACGCAGACCAAAATTTGGGACCATGCAGACTGAGCATGTTTTTGGAATCCACAGCCCATTCCAGTCGATGGTGCAATATGTATCGTGAATGTTGTTCGCTACCACTAGAAAATCAGAAGAGCTCAAACCAAAGGTGAAATCACTGCACTGCTTATGTTGCACTGCACTGTTGACGAAACCCTTGTCTTGATCGCAAGTGCGGGACTACAATTGTGAGCTTGTTAGATCTCCACAAGCATGTTTTCAACCCTCATCTACTGGGAATCAACATGGTTACTTTCTTGGTAGAAAAAGTTTTAATGTTACACTAACGGTTAAGGGGAGCGGTCTGCTTTTATGGCTCTTGGAGCCAGGAAAATGTAGTATGGATGAAACCGCACATTTGCAAATCCCACTATTCTTCATGGCTGGGTGATGCAGAAAGTCTGCAGGGACCTCGCGAGTTGTTAGAGTAGAGCTTTCCAGCCTTCTAGTTGTTTGACTGTTTCAGCTATAGCATATTTGGTTCTAGTGCGATGCAACTTTTTCCTCTTTTGTGTACTTTGTACCAGTCCCATGTTGTTGTTGTTATCTTATGTCCTACACTGAATTGTATCGTAGTTATTTTGATTTGTATTGGATTTTTGTGGTACTTGAGTGTTTTTCAGTATGTTTCGGTGTAAATTGGAATATCATCAAAAGCGACTGGCTTTTTCTTGAGAAAATATTCTTCCAATGCATTAAATGCAAACAGATTTTGCCCATCATCACAATGCAGACATTCTAGCTGCATCCTTTCACAAATTCTGTCCATTTTTTGCCATCTGTTTGACAGTTGATATACATTTGATTATTGGGCTTAGATTGACAGATTTCTTTTTCTTTTAAAAGGCCTTAATTGGCTCCAATGAAAATAGTTGAGAGTTGAGATTGGATTGGAACACCTAATGCATAATTACTTGTGTTAAAAGTTAAGCAAAAAAGAAATGGGGCTGCCACAGTGAGTTGCCATAATTAACTATCAATACTGAAAATGCTGCAACGCATGTGCTCATAACAAGCGGCATGCGTCATCAGCGATCATCTCTACTAAATGGCCGAAACCAGCTAATCTCCAATTGCCACTAGCTGTACTGTCTGTGTAGTGGTAAAACACGACATATAATTTGTTTGGTTATATCCAACAGGAAGGTATTTACTGTCACCGCTTTCGCTCTGTGGAGGCTCCCGAGGCCCCGCCTGCCAGTGGGATGTAGACCACAGCGCGGGGGAGCGCTGCTCATTGTCTGTGTTGATTCTGCTTACGTAGCCCTAAAGTCGATATACCATAAAAACCACAATAACTAAAGCATTAGATGGGTATGCTAAGCATACACTTGCTAGGAGCAGACCTGTGTCCCCTGCATTCGGTTGCTTGAAAAATACCATAAATAAGGTACAGGTAATACACACAATACTTATGGTCACTTAATTCTTACACATTCAAAGAGCGTTTCCCTCTCCGTTGATGGCAGCTGGCGGTTGTTTTACTTTGATTTGTGTGCAGTCAACTGCTCCCCAGAATTGTGGCATAACATGTGTTGGACAAAAGCTGATGCCAAGATCCTTCACCTCCAGACTATGTACTCTGTTTGGACCCAGGAGCCAGGAACATGGAGTTGGTTTGATAGACTTGTTGACGATTCGTTACTCAGGTAGTGCAACATGCATGCTAGCTTTACCAGTACATTCACTGGTCCCCTTATTTTTGCTGTTCACTGAGACTGATTAGGGCCAGTCTTGACAATGGATTTTTTTTGCCGTTTCATTAGGAAACACAACTTCCATTGACAAAATGTGTCCTAGTCACTTAAAACGGAAACTTCAGGACTGATTACACCACTGGACAGTGGAATTGTCACAGATCTCTCGAATAATTTCCTCCTTGGCATGCACGCAGCTGTAGCATTGCAAAATGCTGAGTTTCCATGCACAACAGCTGCTATCAATGACAGCCAGGTCAGCAGTGCTCCATGTTGCCTTAACCAGTTAGTTGAGGCTGTTGCGCTTTGTTTTCCCCTGGAAGTGGTTTATGTGATTCATCCATTTGCATGCATGTATCCATTTCTGCCAGTCTAGACTTCAGTGCAACCCTGGAGATTTTGAAATAGAGCAGGGTCAGCAGCATTTCCTGAAGTGCTGAGTGCTTAAACACCCCGGAGTGTTGAGGCCCGACATAAATGTTCCAAAAGCAATGCTTTTTAAGACTGAAATATATAACTCGGAGTGGGCTTATACATGGTATAGAAAGGAGACCGGTATTCAATTGCCCCATGATATGAATTTTGACTATACTGTGCTCACCAGTAGAGGGCATTAGTTGGCTTGGTGAATATTGCCCCGAGACTTGTCGCAGGACACTCACTCACCTGCACCAGTGAATTGTCTAGAAAATGTAAAAGTGAAGTTGGATGCTCGAGCCCACTCAGCGGTTTTGAAATTAAGCAATGGCTGAAAGTGCTGCACACAGCGAAGAGGAGGAGTTGGTTAAAGAAAACGATTATACAGACATGGTTTGTATTCTGATAATTATGCCAGGGAGCAGCAGTTGCGACACGTGGTAATACAAGCAATTTTCAGTCACCTCAAATTAAAACATTCTGGAGTACAAGAAAAGCAAAAGAATGCATCTTCAACAAATGTAGAGTGAATCCTCGAGCAACGGTGGGAAGAATAAAGCTGTTTCTGTGCGTCGGACATCACTTTCTGAGTGAAGTAAACATGCACAGTGAGATGCTCCAGTTATTTTTACGACGCAGTAACCGTGCCAATTCTTGCAATGGTGAAAAAGAAGTTGGTTGGGAAAAGGCAACCACTTGTCCTGCTGTACTTCAAATTAATTTTATTTTCACTTTATGCTACTTGTTTTTATTTTTGTGAAAATGTGTTTTTCAGAGATGAAGGAAATGACTTAAAGGTTTGCTAGACAGTATTTACTACAACACGTTTGTTCATCGATTCTTTACAATGCTGGTATTTATGCTAGCAAGTGTCACCTTGCGGCAGTGGGGTGGCAAAACTCAGTTTGTGGAGCGGCGGTCTGGTAATCAGAAGGTTACTGGTTTGAGTGTCCTGGAGCAAGATACTGAACTGATAATGAACTGCTCCTGGAGAGAAGGTTGGCACCTTGCATGGCCGCCTCTGCCATCAGTGTATGATTGTGTCTCAGATGTAAGTTGCTTTGGATAAAAGCATCGGCTAAATAAATTAAAGAATTGTAGATGCCCCACTATCATGCTTAAAAAAAATATAGAAGGAAATTCATGAGTTTGTTTTCAGTATGGAGGATTAAAAAAATACCAGGTTTTAAAAGTTACAAGTTACTAGTATTGAAAATAAACTGTGGTTAGAAATCAAGATTTTTGTGATGCATCAATCGTAGAATCATAGCACTGAATCAATTCTAATTGCTGAAGTGCCTTGGGATTCCCATCTCAAGAGTCCACACCACAACTAGAGCCAAACTGGTGTTTGACCGGTAGACGCTGCATGAACTGTACTAACTCTTCAGAGGCACTTGTCAAGAGGCTCCCCATGAAAACAACCCAGATATTTAGCATGCAAAAGATCCACAACCAGTCTGCAACAAGCTAGTCATGAGGCAATGAGCAGGCGAGGCACGGTGTGGGCTCAGTCTGTAGGAACAGCAAAAATTGAACCATGACATGAGAAATGCAACACAGACCTCTTTTTTAAACTGCACATAGAGGGCAAATATATATTTATTATATGCCCTTTTTTTGGTGACTCTGCAAAATGGTGCACAAACAACCCAGACCGCTTGATTTTCCATTTCTGACATGGCTATTTCTGTCTCGGGTTGATATCGTGTCAGTCCCTGTGTCTCTTATCGTGTGTGTCTTCGTGAAATAACACAGTTTTGAAAGACTCATTTGAGTCCACTAGCGAAGGATGGTAATTCTCTTAAGAATTTCAGAAGCCCATAATATCCTCCAATTTGTGTTTGTCTTTGCACAAGCAAGACTTTTGAAGCTCTGATGCAACTGGGGAGCGCGGCATGTGTTTGGAGCAACTGTTTATAGACCGTTATTGTTCATCAATAGTGGTCACATCATTCACCAGTTCTTGGTGTGGACAGCCCTTTCATTTTTTTTTTTTTTAAGTGAAAGTATTACATATTGCTTCATCTTAATTAGTTGGCGCTTATTTTTCATCTGGCTGAAAGCTAAAATGTTTCCTAAGGGACGACAGAGAGACAGAGAGACAGACAGACAGACATCCGTCCAGACTCAAGACTTTGAATGAATTGTGTTAAATGTGTATAGAGGAGAAAAATGTCATCAATTCATCATTTCATCCTATTGGAAATTTGGCTTCAGTTTTTTCTTAATCACCCTATAACCTGTTCCCAGATACATGCCTTGCAATGTCACAGTGACCCTGACCTTTGACCACCAAACTCCCTGAGACTGAATTGACATTTGTGCCAAACTGGAAGAAATAACCTCCAGGAGCTCTATAAACAATCACGAGAATGGGACGAAGCTCAGAAGTTGACTTTTGACCTTTTTAGACCAAAAACTTCCTGTCATATTTATTTTACTTTTATTTGGCGCTTCATCATAATCGTCATATAACATTTAGAGTTAGGGACAAAAGGTTTTTGTGAGGTCAGAGTGACCCCGATCTTAAACCGGCAAAATGCAATCAGTTCATCATTGAGCCCGCGTTGACACTTGCGCCAAATTTTAAGACTTTCCCTCAAGCCATTCGTGAGAGAGCACATCCACAAAAATGGGACGGATGGACAGACATCCCGGACATACCCCGCATGCCTCGTAGATGCATAAAAAAAAATCACTTATTTTTCAAGGGGTGCCCAGACTTTTACATACAACTGTAAATTGCTATGATGTGAAAGTACTCATCACTTTTAGTGCTTCCAGTCTCTCCATTTTGTCTTCCTCTTTCTTGTTTTGCAATATGTCCCATATAAACTCCGTGTAAAACTTCGAAACTACTCAAACCGGTGTGTGTTTTTTTTTGTTGTTTTTTTTTAATAGCAACAATATTAATGAAATATACATTTCTACCATTTATTACAGATTGCCACACATTTGGCTGAAGGTTGCGTGCAGCACCGGACACTAATGTCATGGACTCTTGGCGGTCAGTGCGTCCAGGGTGCGCCACAGCAGCACATCATGTTTTGCAGATATAAGCTGTACCACTCCAAATCATAATGTGCTGCCACCGTGAGCCCTGAGATTGTCAACAACACCACACGCAGCTGCTCCCAGTCAAACTTTGCATCTACTTGTGTCCGCAGTTAAGTCCTGCTGCTGCTGCTGCTGCTGCTGCTCCGTCCACGTAAGTATGCCTCTGCCTCGTCTGCATCACTTGGTCTGCCGAGACACACGTTCAGTTTACGCCTGGTAATAGAATGTCAGGACTAGAACTGCCTCTCCAAGTCCGTTTCATCAGTTGATTAAAATGTAAGTGTCAGAGCAATGTTTAAAAATGCAGTGGCTCCCATAGTTCATGCAATATCCTCCAGTTCAGACAGCTTAGACACAGGCAAATATCAACATGGCAGCATATGCGAGCGAAATAGAGCAGTTTATTCTAAGAAGGCACCATCGTCATTTTGAAAGTGAATTTATTTTGGAGCCTTAAGCTACCGTTAACCTCCAGTTCACCACTGGCCGTGTAAAAGTTTGTGGCAACTACTTGTAAAAGTAGCTGTGCAACAGATTTATTTAAGCATCTCAAAGGGAGCCACACAGCCTAGTGGAGGAAGCGCGTGGCAGTGGAAGTTGCACATGAAAGCCTTATCCTCGCTTAACCTTAGCGAAGAAGCAGCTAAAGTTAACCCCCACAAACAGCATAGTTTTCCCTATTGATAGGAGAAAGATACTTGAGGCTCAGTGGCATATAACATCGCTTAAGACGTAGCACTTGACATGGAACATACAGTGCGTTTCTTACTTTGGATTGACCACTTGCTGTCACGAGGGCGGCTGGATAACTCCATAGTCTCAACACAGATGAAGATGCTGTTTCCCACAGTAAGAGAAGCGCTGCAGTACAGATCTACTACTTTCGTTCTGCCTTTCACAATAAAAGCAGCAGACTTAGGATTCCTGTACAGTGTATGCCGATGAAGCATAACTTTACGGCCATTGCATGTTTACCATAAAACATAATGCAACAGGCAGGACGAGTTTTATGTTGATTTTTTATTGAATCTGTTTGAGAGAGAGGAGTTGACATATTTTAATAATTGTTATCAGGACTGTGATTTGTGACGCTGTTGTCCTAAAACTTTTGGTCGTCCCACTCACATGCATTAGGGCAACAAAAGATTAGGGACTTTCTCAGTGTAACCCAGTAAACTTCAACAGCATCACAAATTACAGTCCCAATAACGGTCAATAAAATGGTCAACACCATTCAATAAAAATGCAACATAAAACTCACTAATATTCTGTGATAAATATGCAGTGGTCATATTATGCTTGATCGCTCTATGTAACCTGTATGCAGTTGAACAAAACTCTGAAACACTCCAATATTCCTATTTATTTCACTTTTGTGTTGTAAAACCATATGTTTTTGAGTGATAATCATCTCGTTTGTTTTTAGGGGGGGGGGATTGAAAGTATAAACTTTATGTTGTGGAAAAAGGGAAAGAAAAAAAAGACCTCATTGCTGAACCCAAACCAGGAAATCAAGTCCATTCTCTGTAAATTTTGTTTTCATTTGCCAGAAATATTTTGAAATATATGGTTGTCATGGGACTTGCTGCTCATTAGGAATAGCTGGGTAGAACCCGTGGTTCTACTCGGCTCTTATAGGCCAGCTCACAATGTTTGCTGTTTTACTCTGGACTGTACATACAGTCACACAATAGTTCCATGGATCTTCCAACACGTAGTCTAAACTTTAACAGACAGTTAATGAGCCAGTGTTATTCTTCGTATGAAAAGAGAGCAGAGAGACATTGGGTGGAGGAGCAACAGCTGTGAGGATTACCTCGCCCGGCACTGATCTCAGTCAGATCATCTGTGAACATAAAATTGGAGGAAACAAATGGTCCTACATGGGGAAATTAAGATGAACGCCTGCGTGTCGTACTTAGAAACACTGGAGGCATGCAAGGTCGCATATATGCCCTGCTCAGAAACACATTACTGTAGCGGTCTGTTTTTCTGGCAGCCATTGACTTGTGATATCGTATATGTTTAGGACATAATGTAACACTGACATCAGAGGTAGTTTTGTTCTCATCAGTACAAATTAATTAGTCGTCGCCATTAATGGTTTTTGCTGTGTGAGCAGAATGCTGAGCCCAGCACAGAGTTAATGGATCTGTGCAGTCTATCATTGTCGTGTTTGCTCAATGTATCAATTAAAGTGCAGAGATTTCAACATGTTTCCCCCTAATACACGTAATCTGTTAGTAACTGTACAAATAAAAAAATGCAAGTTAAGGCTGCAGATTAACCTCAAAATGAAACAACCCCATCTTCATATTTATCTATTCTCTCCTGCCATTTGTTAATCTTTTTTTTTTTTTTTAACCCAAAACATTAGACAGGAGGTTGGCTATTCCTAATGACAATTAACAGTGAATGCTGTGGGCATAAAGGAATTCTGTTAACTTTATTTTCAGAATTCAAACTTCTGTCCAGCTCCTTTGAAAGTGCCTCAAGTACATGTTTCTCAACACCAAAAACTGCCACTGGCCTGTCACTGATGAGAGTAAACACACCATCTAACTTTGCTTACAAAAAGTTACACGAATTCTGGTGAAAGTTATATTACTAATTTATGTACATTGATTTTTTTTTTTTCTTTAAACAGAACTTGGTATATTTTTCAGTCCTCAGCAGAGGTGGACTCAAGAATGTGAAATGATTACACACCAAATTGATCTAAAAAAAAAAAAAGTCTGTTTTAAATTTT
>CAAKHG010049652.1:9713-22021 GCA_901007715.1 Dactylopterus volitans | reverse complement strand
CTGTGTTCCTAATGTTCTCGGTCATTCCTCATGTTGGTTTGGATTTTTGGTTCTTGTTTGGATGTTTGTTCTTGGTTTTCTGGGGCAAATATGAAATCAGCATAACGCGATTCTGTGTGAAATGGTGAGCGAGTCGGGCACTGGCGCCATGTTTGCTTTGGGTGACGCCGACTCTCTTCCATTTTCCTCCGCCTCTGGTTGTCAAGAAGATGGCAGCTTCCAGGCAGGCATGAGAGGAAATACTTCTTCACAAATCGAATGAATCTGGACTATTGCCCCAAGATAAGACCACCCACGCGTGCTTTTGCAAATACTGCATCGAAATAAGTGAGTGGATATTTTAGATATTTGCGCGTTTCATAGTTTGTAATGTTTTGTTGTGGCAAACCGCCCGGCCATTTTTCTTGTGGGAGCTGTAGAAGTAGGCCGATTGTCGAAAAGATGGCTGCTTCCACAGACGGCATGAAACATAATAACACTCTGTTTGTGCAGTTTAACTCCGTTTAGCCACGTTTTAAGAGTTTTGTTGCAGCTTCATTTGTACCAGGTGAATTATGCATGGCAGAATGGCGGGGAATGGCGGTGCATCTTACTGTACAACTTGGCGACGCTTTGACAGATGCTAGCTAGCGCTATTAGCTCGGGCAAATTAGGTTGAGCAAATAGCCGCTAGTGCTAACGGGGATAGCAAACGGCCGAATTCCAGGATTGTACCAAAATAACAGCATATTTCAGCAAGCCGTTCGATGTGAGTTGTGAACTCTATTTTTCGCAACATCCTCAGCTGTTCACTTGTGCCCAAAACACCTACCCCGGCGTTAGGAATTGCGTTTTAAGGGATGTAGAGAATGCTAAGCTTGCTAGCTACAATATGGCGACTCCCAGAGAAGCATGAAAATAGCCGACTCTTGCTAATGGTTGTAACTCTGCCACAAGTCTTTCCCGCAGCCGCGGGTGCTTGTGCTTCGCTGCTCCGCTGTTAATTAAGTGCTCTGCCTTTTATTGCATCGCATTCCCTCGCCGGTGTAACCGGCTAGCTGCCGTCTATTTTTCTTTTTCATTCGCTTCCGCCATTTTTCAGACTGGCAGTAGCGTTAGCGGGGGTTTGTTTGGCTGCAAGATGGCTGCTTCCATGGATTGAATTCAATGGTTGGAAACAACCGGGGCGAAACTTGAATGTCGCGGCGATTCCATTCATTCCCTCGCGCAGTTTGGGTGTCGGAGCCGCGTCGAGGGCGACACGCCGAAAGCTGCGCGAATGCCCCCACTGGGTTCGGCTTTGGGGCTTGATTGTAGCCGCTAGCCAAAGCTAACCGCTAAGCTCTTCAGCCGCTACACGACACAGGCTGTTTGAGAAGTTGGTCCCGGGGCGCAAACCAGATGCTTTATTCAATTTCGGGGGCGCTGAAAGCGGAAACATGGTAATTGCTTGAACGGCCAAATGTCCCTTTTTATTATTCCCTCTGACAGAAGTCATGTCTGCCCCTGGTTCCGCGGTGTCTGGGACCACGGCGTCGGTCCTGCAGCCGCGATGGAAACGGGTCCTCGGATGGTCCGGTCCTGTTCCACGGCCCAGACACGGGCACAGAGCCGTGGCTATCAAGGAGCTTATGGTTGTCTTTGGCGGTGGAAACGAAGGGATAGTGGATGAATTACATGTGTACAATACCGGTAAGAACAACTTTGCTTTCCAATAACTTCACTGATTGTTCCCCACAGAAAGCGCCGTTCGCGTCACGCGTCTCCAGATGTCTTTTTCATTTGGGTCTTCGTCTAAAAGAAATGGCACAACTTTGTTTTTGAAGATCGATTCGTGACGTGCCGAAAGATGTAGCGCAAGGCCCCAGCAGGCCGACCCGCTGCTCGTCCGGTCACATTTGGCGCCCTCTGCTGGACCAGGGGGCTTAACGCAGATCAAAAAAGGCGGGCTAAAATAAAATGGATGATGCTGGTTGGTTTATGTATTTCCTTCGCTTCAATTTCCCTCGTAAGTGTCAGACAAATTCACCGAATCTGCTAAATGAGCCTTGTTATTAAATGCAGGGTTGGCTCGTGGAAACCTGTGAAGATGCTGCTATGCAACACTGTTAAAATCCAACCCCTTGTTTAGTTCATCACATAAAGTTCTGTTTGGCCTTTTGAATGACCTGACATGGCCAAGCCTCTACTGACGCCACGCTCTCATTGTGTTTTTAATTTCTAGCAACAAACCAGTGGTTTATTCCAGCAGTCCGAGGTGACATTCCCCCCGGTTGTGCTGCTTATGGTTTTGTCTGTGATGGCACAAGATTGCTTGTGTTTGGTGGTATGGTGGAATATGGAAAATACAGCAATGATCTCTATGAACTACAGGTAATTTCTCTCTAACCCCTCCCTTTTGTATCATAAGTGCCTGACTCAGTTAATTTCATTATAATTTGCATCTCACCTGAACCGGTCACGTGTGTTTCAGATTAACTTTGGAGGAAAAAATGAGATTAACACGCTTGAAACAGAACTCTTTCATTAGTCTGCAGCCATGCGCCCATTGTGGGGTCCTAATCCAGGAGCACGGTGGCATGAATACACTTGAGCTTGTCTGTCTGCATCGTAGTTTGTTGACATGGATAAGACGCACAGCAAAGCTACAGTAAATACCTGTGGAATGTTGACACTGTTAACATCTGCACATATAACTGCATCTTAAATGCATCATGAGTATGTCTGTACTGATGCAGGTGTAAGACTCCTTTAATCAAATGAGGATGCACTTAATTACAGCGGTTGTTTAGTTAAATGTCTCCATCAGCCCATTATTCAGCGCCTCAGTTATTTTTAGTTTCAGCGATAAACCAAAAACATGTCTTGATTGTGGGCATGTCTCCTCCTTGCAAAATGGTTGTAATCTGTGTTTCACTGTGGTTTCACTATGGTGTTCCCATATGTATATAATTTTGTCTCAAGTTCATATGGCCTTTGAAACTAATTATTAATTACTGGGAACATTAATTATCAATTAATAATGTTGCTGTGGCAGTAACACTAGTGAAAGGGTGATATTCCTGAAGGAAATTTTTATTCCAAGAAGAAATAACAGCACCACCAACCTCTTATACATTTTAAGATGAACTGTAAAACTAAAGACATCAGCGGTGCTTATGAAGGAAACGGAAGATGACCTCTGACATCTCAGTAATTAACGAGACAACGTCACTGTCCTCGTCCTAAACATCACTGAGCTCCTATTGGACACAATTCCAAAATAAATCAGTCACATCAAATCACGTGAATAAAGGTGGAGACACTGAAACAGCTCCTGTCTACTGGTTGTTGTTGTTGAGGGGTGTAGCATGTCAACATCGCCGCCATGGTGACCATCAGTCCAGCTGCTGAAAACAGCTGCTCCGATTGGACCCGAGCTGCTTCACCTTAAGTTTACATTTCCCCAGCAGCTCTTCAAGGTTTTCTGTCCTAAACACAGCAGCGCCCCCGTCTGGTTGCTGCCACGCAGTGAAATTCTCTTTCTTGCCTCAAGTCACATAAACACAACACAACCACGATAATCAAAAACGTTAGATTGACTGAATTCCACAAGATTAAAACAAAAACAAAAACGATCAGTTACTAATCATCGATGAATAACATGCGTCCATCAGTTCATATCATTTTCAGTTTCATTTCAACTGGGCTCGGAATGGACCAGAAATAGTCAGTCGAAGCAACAATGAAAGCATAGGAAGTGAAAAGTGAAGTGTGCAGTTTTTGCAGATGAAGAAATTGGGTCAATTTTTGACTTATCGGGTGACAACATATTTTGAATTTGATGTTTGTGTTCCAGGCCAGCAGGTGGGAATGGAAAAAGTTGAAAGCGAAAAACCCCAAGAACGGTCCCCCTCCTTGTCCTCGTCTCGGCCACAGTTTTTCCCTGGTGGGGAACAAATGCTATTTGTTTGGTGGACTAGCTAATGACAGCGAAGATCCGAAAAACAACATTCCCAGGTATGGATGCGGATGTTTTTCCGGCAGGAACCCGCGAGGTCTTCTGATGCGCAGCTGTGGAAGGCTCCGTTTCAGCCCGCAGCATGGATGCGACTGATCTGTGGCGTTTTTGTTCTCAGATACCTGAACGATCTGTACACACTCGAGCTTCGTGCGGGTTCCAGCGTGGTGGGGTGGGATATTCCAATCACATATGGAGTCCTGCCTCCCCCACGCGAGAGCCACACCGCCGTGGTATACACAGAAAAGACGAGCAGGAAATCTCGCTTGATAATCTATGGGGGGATGAGCGGTTGTCGTCTTGGAGATCTGTGGACTCTTGATATCGGTACGTTTCAGAGGCTCAAACGAAAACTGAAAGCGCTGAAGTGATAAAGCCCCTCAGAGCTGGTTATGGTATCTACACCCGATCAGACCAAAGGCTGTTGAAAGTAATTGATTTTATAGTCCCATTCTCAGGGGGGCAATAAAATGTTAATATTTGACAGTTAAAGGTGTGAATCTGCAGTTCTTGTGCGTGTGATTGGTGCTTTCCTACGACATCCTTCTTTGTCATTGTTTCCCCAGAAACCCTGACTTGGAACAAACCGTCAGTAAGTGGCACAGCACCACTACCCAGAAGTCTCCACTCCGCCACGACCATCACAAACAAGTGAGGCAGTCGATCCTCTCAGTTACATGTTGAATATCTCTCAAAGCTGTCCCTGAATTCTTGGGCTGAAAGGCTGCGCTGCTCACTGTGATAAATCTGTCCACCCTGCAGGATGTATGTATTTGGAGGATGGGTTCCGCTGGTAATGGATGATGTCAAAGTGGCTACTCACGAGAAGGAGTGGAAGTGCACAAACACTCTTGCCTGTCTAAATCTTGGTCAGTCTGTGTATTTAATATACTGGATTTTACTTTGCTGAAGACCTTGTTGAATTGGACGGCAGTGGTTGTAATGCTCTTGCCATGCGTCCGTCTGTAGACACCATGTGTTGGGAGACGGTGCTGATGGATACTCTTGAGGACAACATCCCCCGGGCCCGTGCGGGCCACTGTGCCGTGGCCATCAATTCCAGACTGTACGTGTGGAGCGGCCGGGACGGTTATCGCAAAGCCTGGAACAACCAAGTCTGTTGTAAAGACCTCTGGTACCTGGAAACTGGTACGTCTGTCGTGTCATGTTTTTTGTTTTTAAAAAGGTCGTCATATTTGTAAACGGTTTCACTCACGTCGAATCTCTGTGTCCTCCAACCGCCAGAGAGGCCACACGCACCCGCCAGAGTGCAGCTCGTCCGTGCCAACACAAACTCCCTGGAGGTCAGCTGGGGCGCCGTTTCCACCGCTGACACCTACTTGCTGCAGCTACAGAAATACGACATCCCTGCAACTCCAGCTGCAGCCTCACCGGCCATGAGCGCAACCCCCTCGCAGCCCGTGAACTCTCCAAAGAGCCCCGCGCCGGCTGCCGCCGCCCCGTCTGCCCAGAGTCTACCACAGACTGGTATTACTTCCTTTCCACCGCACGTGGAAGCACAACAACATCAGCAGCATCGTGCCTGGAGGCTAAGCACTTGTTCCCTTATTTCACAGCTGTATTAAAGGTTGCGGCTCAGCAGTCTGCCACCGGCACATCTGTCGTCACAGTCCGGCCCAGCCAGCCTGGGAAGTCCCCCGTCACTGTGACCTCCCTTCCTCCAGGTGTCCGAATGGTGGTGCCTGCCCAGACCACCCAAGGATCGGTACGGGCAGATTAGTAGTCAGGATTTGTCATGCTCAGCGTTTGGCATGAGGCATGTCGTCAGATGAGCAAACGTGTTCAACGTTTTTTTTATTTCTTCTTGTTTTAGCCAATCGGAAGTAGCCCTCAGATGAGCGGCATGGCAGCTTTAGCTGCTGCAGCAGCAGCAACACAGAAGATCCCGCCCTCCTCCGCAGGCACGGTCCTCAATGTTCCCGCAGGCGCCACCATTCTCAAAACGGTAGCCGTGTCCCCAGGAACAGCCACCGTGAAGGTCGCGTCTCCCGTCATGGTACAGACCTTAACCTTCTCATTTCTAACGCGGCCCTTCTCCTGCTGCCACGAGTCAGTTGTTACAGTCGTCTTGTGCTTGCAGGTCAGCAACCCGGCCACCAGGATGCTGAAAACCGCCGCGGCCCAGGTGGGCACGGCCACCGCGTCCTCGCCCACCACCACCAGACCCATCATCACTGTTCACAAGTCTGGTGCCGTCACAGTGGCCCAGCAAGCGCAGGTGGTTACCACGGTGGTGGGAGGAGTCACCAAGACTATCACCCTGGTCAAGAGTCCCCTCACCATGGGCAGCAGTGGCACCCTGGTAAGACAGCAGGACTCTGCTAATGCTGTGGCGTAGACTGACCCTGAGTCCCCATGTGGAGAGCACCGCTTGGTGCTTTCACGCGCATGCCGTAAACCACGATTCCCGTCACACACCTGGTGTGTGCATTTAGTGTTTTGTGTCTTGTCTCTAAACGGTGACAACATTCTCTGAGTTTGTACCACTGGGGGAGGGAGGAAAGTTTGGCCTACAGTGACTGTTGGAGGACTCTTCTAAGAAGACAGGGAGCATGATGTTAGTAATCTGCATGACTATCAGTCAATTCAAGCCGGAATGAGTCTTAGAGCCACCAGTCTAGTGGTTTAGCTTCCCACTGAACTCCCTGTGCTGTCCGATGTTTTCTGGTGACTCATGAACTCGAGTCTCTCTCCTATGTCGGCAGATCTCCAACCTTGGCAAGATGATGTCTGTGGTACAAACCAAGCCAGTGCAGACATCAGCTGTCACAGGCCAGGCTTCCACTAACCCTCTCACACAGATCATACAGGTCAGCTATCTGCATGAGTGTAGGAAAAAAAACAGGAGGTGGCTTAAAACTCCTGAGACAGGCACCAGATGTCATTCTCCAGGCGGTTGGCATGACACGCGTGTCTCTCCACAGACGAAGGGTCCCCTGCCAGCCGGCACCATCCTGAAGCTGGTGACCTCCGCAGATGGAAAGCCCACAACCATCATCACCACTTCCCAGGCTGGAGGCACAGGAAACAAGCCCACTATCCTCAACATCAGCGGGGTTTCCCCAACCACCACTAAACAGGGCACCACGATAATTAAGACCATCCCCATGTCGGCCATCATGACTCAGCCTGGAGCTACAGGTCAGCACTTACTGTGTGGGAACAACAAACGTTCTGTATTTTTATGGAGAAGAAATCCATGAATTATCTCCAGGTCCACATGAACCTGTTATTAGACTTGTTATTACAGCGGTGTCTCCTGAAGAAGGTTGAAGCAACAAGCAGGCGTCTGTGCTGTTGTCCGTGCAGGTGTAACGAGCAGCGCCGGCATGAAAACGCCCATCACGATCCTCACAACCAAGGTGATGACCACTGGAACGCCCGGGAAAATCATCACTGCAGTGCCCAAACTCGCCACTGCCGCCGGCCAGCAGGGACTGACGCAGGTGAGCCTGCTGCAGCGCCTCCACCAGCTCCTTAAATAATAACACATGATAATAATACATACGTTATATAAACATGTATACAAACGTGTTATCATCAAGACACCAAAATGGGGGAATATCTTTAGTGCGAATGCTGCTCGTCCTTTAGATAGAACTTCAGAATTGATGCCACCCTGCTGCAAAGCTGCTGGTTGAGGCCCGACACCGAATCCAGACCCGTTCATATGTTGGTTCCCTGCATCTCCGAGGCCGGTTCATGTTGCTGATCCTGTGTTGCGTCTGTAGGTTGTTTTGAAGGGAGCTCCTGGCCAGCCGGGGACTATTTTGCGCACTGTGCCCATGAGCACGGTGGGTGGCGTTCGCCTCGTTACACCAGTGACCGTGTCTGCTGTGAAGCCCACTGTCACCACCCTGGTTGTCAAAGGAACCACTGGTGAGCTCATTAATGTGGCGGTTATGTGTATCAGTCTCGTATTATTGGATGCTAAGTCGCTCATGACAGATTTTTACCGCATGTATCCAGTCTTATAGAGTTCATTATGCCATTTTCTCCCTTCTAGGTGTCACCACTCTTGGAACAGTCACTGGCACCGTCTCTACCACCCTGGCAGGGGGCACTGTTGACAGTTCCAATGCATCTCTGGTGACTCCCATCACCACATTGGGAACCATCGCCACCCTGTCCAGCCAGGTCATCAGCCCCTCTGCTATAACTGTGTCCACCGCCCAGACCAGCCTGACCTCCGCCTCCACACTGCCCTCCTCCACCATCACAGTGCAGGTGAGTCCCGCCAACTCGCATCCCGTCACTCCAGTTTGCGTTTCAGTCACTAGAATTGGCAGTTGTTTCATTATGATGCACTATGAGCTTTAATTTAGTACATTTATATTTCAACTTGAGAAAAAAGTACGCAAAGGTTACGGGTTTATTTGCGAGCAACAGCGCTGGTGTTACGGGGCAGAAGGGTGTGTATTTTTGAGTGAGATATGCAATACAAGGTTACTGACAGTGGTCTGCATGCCTCGCCCCAGAACCAGCCCACGCAGGTGACGCTGATCACAACTCCAAGTGGCGTAGAAGCCCAGCCGGTGCAGGACCTGCCAGTGTCCATCCTGGCCTCTCCAACATCCGAGCAGCCCAGCTCGTCCGAGGCCGGGGCAGCCGGAGAAGGTTCCGGGACCGTCACCTTGGTCTGCTCCAACCCTCCCTGTGAGACCCACGACACAGGAACCACCAACACGGCGACCACCTCCTCAGCCACCATCGGAGCAGGGCAGGTGTGCTCCAACCCTCCCTGTGAAACCCACGAGACCGGAACCACCAACACAGCCACAACTTCCTCTGCTGCAATCGGAGCGGGGCAGGTGTGCTCTAACCCGCCCTGCGAGACCCACGAGACCGGAACCACCAACACAGCCACGACAGCCTCGTCAAACATGTCGGCGCCGCGCGTTTGCTCCAACCCGCCGTGCGAGACCCACGAGACCGGGACAACTAACACGGCCACCACGGCGTCATCCAACATGGGAGGAGTCCAGCAGGTGTGCTCCAACCCTCCGCGCGAGACCCACGAGACCGGGACAACTAACACGGCCACCACGGCGTCATCCAACATGGGAGGAGTCCAGCAGGTGTGCTCCAACCCGCCGCGCGAGACCCACGAGACCGGGACGACCAACACCCCGTCCACGGCCACCTCCAGCATGGGAGGAGACCCGACCAGCACGGCGAGCGGTGCGGTTCAGAGGGTTTGCTCCAACCCGCCATGTGAAACTCACGAGACCGGGACCACCAACACCCCGTCCACGGCCACCTCCAGCATGGGAGGAGACCAGACCAGCACGGCGAGCGGCGTGGTCCAGAGAGTTTGCTCCAACCCACCATGTGAAACACATGAAACCGGGACCACCAACACAGCCACCACCGCCACCTGCAGCATGGAGACGGGCGAAGGCACGGGTAAGCTCACTGCAGAGCCAACTCCTCCTCAACATCTCGATGTGGCAAAAGTAAAAGTCCACTTTCAGTTTCTTTTCAGTGCTTATCAAATCACAGCTTCTGGTTCCCATTCCAAGACCGCAAAAGTCCAGAAGTGCCGATTTGCGATGTGCTCGATGCCGGCGTGGCAACCAAGTGTTGTTTCTGTGTCCATCAGCAGCCCAGCAGACGGAGGAAGGAGCTGAAGGCACCAGCAGCGCAGAGGTGGCCTCCTCCACTGCAGCCGCCAGTCTGGTCACCACCAGCCAGGGCAGAGCCATCACCACCGTCACCCAGTCTACACCAGCCCCGGGGCCTTCTGTACCTGTGAGGATGACACCCGCTCACCAGCAGAACCAGCACATCACTCAAACACCGTTCCACACCCGTGAAGCTCCAGAGATTTTTTCCTGCTCATGTGTGCCTGTTTCTCCCGTCCAGTCGATCTCGTCGATCACAGAGGGTGCGAGCGCCGCCACCAGCTCCAGCGAGGAGCCCATGCAGACGGACGAAACGCCGTCGGCAGAGGCTGCACCCGCAGAGGAGGCGGCCACGGCCATGGAGGCACAAGCAGAAGTAGGTGCACCGTAACTCGTCTTCTTCTTTATAAATGGCCGGGACAGAAATGAACGGTGGCGTTTTTGCTGATGGAGCCGGTCCCGTGTGTGTTAGGGAGAAGCGGCGGCAGCGACGGCCTTAAACCTGCCGTCAGAGCTCATGTCCGAGGGCCAAGGAGCCACGCTGATGGTGACGGGGCTGTCGGACGAGGAGCTGGCGGTGACCGCCGCGGCGGAGGCTGCCGCTCAGGCGGCCGCCACCGAAGAAGCTCAGGCGCTCGCCATCCAGGCCGTCCTCCAGGCCGCCCAGCAAGCCGTCATGAGTGAGTGTTTATTCATCCCTGATAAATGCATCAAACATCATTTCATGAATACAAAACAGATGTCACGCTCGCAAGTATCCAGCCGAAGCTCATTTGCTACCGCGTATATTGAGGCTCGTGTCCAGACCCTTTTGCCCCCCAACTCCATAGAAGCCCGAGTGCTTCCATACGCCAGCCTCTCCTGCAGGGGGCGCCGCTCGCGTCTCACACGCTCCATCTGGTGTCTAATGTTCACACCGTCGGCGCATCTCTGAATCCGGTTTTTCCTCCTGCGAGTGGCTCCAGTCCAACTTCTCTGCACGTCTGGTTTCTGCGTGGCCTCTAAACGTCTGGGCTCTGCTTCCAGATGAAGGCGACGCAGCCGCGGAGAGCCAGCAGCAGACCAACATCCCCATCATGCTGACCCAGCAGGAGCTGGCGGCGCTGGTGCAGCAGCAGCAGCAGCTGCAGGAGGCCCAGGCTGCCGCTCAGCAGGGCGCCGTGGACACCAGCCTGCCCACCGAGGGCCTGGCCCCCGCCGACAGCCTCAACGACCCCTCGGTGGAGAGCAACGGGCACAACGAGATGGCGGCCGCCGTCACCAGCGCCGTGGCGTCCCTGCTGCCGCGCACCACCGCCGAGAGTAAGAACCCGAGAACCCGGACTCGCTCCGTTTGTCACCGCTGATGTTTTTCGGTCGGTAAAACCGGGCTGACCGTTGCACCTTTCTGCCCGGCAGCGTTGGCCCCATCCAGCACGTTTGCGCCCGCCGTGTCGGTGGCCAGTCCAGCCAAGCTGCAAGCTGCCGCTGCTCTGGCAGAGGTGGCCAACGGCATCGAGGGAGAGGTGAGTCGCCCAGGAGGAAGCAGTCGGCGTAGCGAGGACAGGACGGCACGTGTTGACCGTGTGTGTGTGTGTGTGTGTGTGTGTGTGTGTGTGTGTGTGTGTGTGTGTGTGTGTGTGTGTGTGCGTGTGTGTGTGCCGTCACCGATCCACCAATCAAATGCCACAGTCGTCATTGGCGGAGGAAGTTGGCAGGTTATTTAGCTTAACAATTACAAGCAAAGTCAGGAACTTTTTTTCCGTCGTCATAACGGCGCGGACTGGCGGCGCGCGGTTTTAGCAGCTATTGTAACCATAGCGACGAAACTCACCTTCAAACCCTTTAAGTGTCGACATCGGCACGGCCGCAGGTCCAAGCTGCCATGTTTGACCAGTTGGAAAAGGGTTGCATGTGATGTAGCGTTAGCTTAGTGTTAGCATAGCATACACATGTGGATGTGCGGGATTCGTGTGATTTTTTTTAACGTGTCATTCTTGCGTCTTTCTACTTTTTCTTGTCTTTTGTGAGTTTTTTCTGCCTTTCTGCTGTTTGTGTCATTTATCCTTATGAACATGGAATGATCAACTCCTCTTATCCGCTCCTCTGCGATCTTATCCCTTAGCGTTAGCGTAGCATGGCACGGCGCGGCCTGACATGCAGTAGTTTGTACCTTGCAGTGCAGTACAGGCTGGTACTGTTGAGTGTGTCGGGGGTGTCAACACACGTGTGTGTGCAGAATGATGTTGGCCAGAGTTACTGTCAGTGGGGCGACTGTATGAGGTGTAATGGCAGCACTGTTACCGCGGGAACAGGGAGACAGTCACACTGTCGCCCATAGAGACGGCGTATAACCGCAGTGACAGGCTAAGCTCTGTTAGCATCACAACAGCTAACTATCTCGGTGGGTGTTGTCCTCCTCCAGCTGCTGGGAGATGATTCGGGTCACGGCGGGCTGCTGGTTGTGTGCGTGTGTGTGTGTGTGTGTGTGTGTGTGTGTGTGTGTGTGTGTGTGTGTGTGTGGTGGGGGGGTGTTAACTGGCGAATCAAGGGGGGCGATTGTGTCTGGTGCCAGTCAGTCGTAATTAAGAGCACACACACACACATGCACTGACAGACCCAGCGACATAAAATCACCTAAACACACACACACACACACACACATGCATCTAGAGGGATGTTCACACACACTCTTAAGCCGGAGC
>CAAKHG010049650.1:36959-58662 GCA_901007715.1 Dactylopterus volitans | reverse complement strand
ACGGAGATGTTAAATTATTGGCACTGTAGTTTTTATGCACACACACACACACACACACACACACACACAGAAATCACAGTTTTGCCTTTAATATCAAATTTCACAAGCGATTAATTGTCTGAAAAGAAGAAACTGGCACTTGCTTAAATTATTGTGAATGAAGTGCTTTCATAGTATATTAACTGCTTTGTTTTGTGAAACAAATAGACCACAAATTTGCTTTGCTATTCAGCCTCTTAATTTATCATGACAATAAGGAAAGGTGGAGTATTTCTTAAAAAGTGAAGTTTGTCCTTGCATTATTTGTGAAATTAAAAAAAATGGTGCAGATGTGGTTATTTTACAAATCAAAACATGCATTCCCAAATGGCAAAAATTAAGGATTTTCTTTTAATTGTTATTATGACATATATTGTAATCTTCATATGTAAAATAAAATGGGCATAGCAAGAGTCAGGATCACAACCAAAATAGGTTATGAAAGATTCAATGCATTGAAACTGATATTCTAGTTTGTTGAAATGGTAAAGAAGGCTGTTGTATCTTAAATCAGGTTTACGTTGCAAAATTAAATGAGTTTGCACACAGGAGTTGTACCATGTTAAATGAAGAGGGTTTCAACAGAGGGTTTTCAAGCAGGACGAATATTTTGCCAGAGGGTGGCTTATAAATCCAGAGATGATCCAGACTTTATTTTCATCTGCTCCTTTCCAGCTTTCATAGCATGAAGAACAGCAGGGTATCTTTTCTAACCATAGTCCAATTGGGATTATGTGTTACCTTAAATGTACAGTGCTGGATTTGTCTACAGAGGACAACACTCTAGAAGTTGATCCATTTCTCCAAACGTACATAACAGATAACCACACTGAGATAAAGTAGTTAAAGACTAACTACAATCAGAAGAAAGTCTTTCTCCAGTGAGAGGGCATGTGTGCTTGTAGCACGAGGACTGCTGCTAATTTCAATGAATCTGAATCGGCCATTCGAGAGGTTATGGTCCATGAGGAGGACCATCTACTGCAGCACTTTAAAAGGCAAATGTCAGTTTGTCATTATCAGCTTCTCTTACCTTGCCAGTCTTGTGGTCGAACCAAACCAGGGCATGATTCCGGGACAACACCTTGCAGTCAAAGGTGGCATTGTTCTGGGCTGGGCGACACCGAGCCACAGACCTGCCAATCTTGACAGGCTCATCCAGGTACACATGCCGCTCCTGGAATGGATGCGAGTTGGGTCGGCAGGCAAACACAGCCAGCGCTGAAGGCATTGATTTTGGCTTGAGAGTGTTACTCCAACCAGACACGAGGGACAAGTTTTCTTGATCCAGAGTGGCAAGCTTCTTTTTCCAATCCCAAATGAATAATTACTATATCTGTGGCCTGTACACAGGCAGGGTTGTTAGTCTTCCAAGTTTCTAAGCACTCAAACACATTGTCCACCTTACACAGCCTGGGCTGCACCACCTTCACAAGACTCTCCTGTGTTTGAAAAGGGTGAAAATAAAAAAACAAACCCAACAGGTACAAAAACCACGAGGCATTCCCTTCGCTCACTCTCCACCAAAGCTACATAACGACACTTCGATCTGACAGCAGGCACTATGTACAGACGAGGGTGCCATGTGTCAAGACATACATGACTGAGTATAGCACGGGCAATCTGGCAAACAGCCTCCCACGTCCATCAAACTATTCCAGTACTGAAACAGCCGAGGGGACCCAGTCAGCCACTGCAGACTTAAACTTCAAGCCACCGGGGTAGCAACAGCTCATACCAACAATTACGACTGCTGCTCAATTTAGTTATCAGTCCAGGAAGCTGTGCAATTCCTATCGAGAACGGTTCTGCAAAAATATTGCGCCTTTTCTTGCACTGGAAAGTCTTGTCTTGCAGCAAGCTAACAACGGACACACACCCGCCTCTGCAGCACGCCACTCCAATTACTGGCGTTCAGTGATATGTCAATTCCAATCTTTTCGTCATTTTAAAGTCATAATCAGAGTGACCTTGTTGCCCTGATACAGGGAACCTTAGCTAGATACTTAACGTTACCAGTCACTCCAGAGAGCACCTTTAAGATCGCTAACGTCACCTAGCAAGACTGGACACCAAAAGCACCCTGAGTAACAAAACATTCACGATCAATTGGGGTTCGCCATGTAAAGCTGCTCAAATCATCGCACTTCTTCTCATGAAACTAACGCTGGTTAGTGCTGAGGCGTCACACCACTCAGTCGGGATGAACTGGGGATTAGCAGGTCTTCTTGTGCAACTAAATGCTAATTGGCTAGGTCGCTAGTGAAAAGGCGAAGCGCTAACTCCCGGCCAACGATTTCTGGCGTTGTACCAGCAAGCTAGGCTGAGCTAGGCTAATGAGTGCTTACAAAGTTATCATCCAGGTCCCCGAACGTCTTCTCCCCACCCTTCTCAACCAGTTCGCTTAACGAATGGGGCCGAAATGCCATCCTCGTCTGCTGTAGCGAATAAAAGCAACAAGATACACCGCCCCTAGGCTACTACAGAGCCCCGCGAGCGAACCTTAGCATGAAGGTGGTGAGTGAGCTAGCGGTTAGGTGAGCTACCTAGCATCTAGCCGGCTAACTGACAGTCGGGGCAGAAACAGACGCGGAAAACCAGGGGAGTTTCTTGGCTGCGGGTCCTCACGCATCACATCAGCCCTACTACGTCCCAGGAAAATCCTCGGTGCAGGCCACAAATCGCGGCGTCGTCGTCTATATCAGTCCGGGTCGTGCTCGCCGCGGCGGTTTCAACTTATTGACGTCGCCTTCCTACAGTTTTCTGGAAGGAATCTACAAGAAGTTGTCCTCCTCCGCAAGCCCCGGCCGCCATACTGTAACTAGAGAACAGACAGGCGGGGTGCGTTCACTGCCCGAGTCACATCAGCTGCACTCACCTCTGAGCTCAGCATTATGGATTAGACAAATATATAGAAAACTTTTTTTTTTCTTTTAGGGATTCTGAAAACACAGTATAATCAATAAAAAAAATACAAATTTTGAATAGATATTTTTAATCGTGGCAGATTGAAATTGTGACGTTACAAGTAGCAAGATAAGATATTTAAAGACACAGTTGTTCAATTTATGAATTTGACTAAACACTTCCTTGTCACAATCAAAACTTTCTACATAGTGGAAGAATACGCTTTAGGATGATGCTGAATTGCATTTATTTATTTATTTTATCATTTTTTTTTAATTTTTTATTTTATTTCTTTTTTTTTTTGGGTCCTGTCCGGCATCTAAGGCATACAGAATGGGAGGTCTTGGGCCCTGCAGCTGCCAGACAGGTTTGCTCTGCAAAGGAGGAGTCTGAGATACTCCTTCTGTTGTATTATCTGCATTCCTCTATTGTTATGAAAAGAAAAAAAAAGAAATCGAAAAAAAATAGTCGATTCTGGGCACGACCTAGTGGGGTCGTGGGAGGGGGGAATGGAGGGAGACACAACAAAAACAACAACAAAGACAACAACAACAGCAGTAGTCAGAGCCATGGGCAGGAGCTCATGTAGGTCATCTATATTGTATCTCTGATAGTCCAGCCTTTATTTTGTGTATGTGTGTGTGTATATATGTGTGTGTTTGTGTGCGCGAGTGAGTGAGTGAGTGAGTGAGTGAGTGCTGAATTGCATTCAAATGTTTGGAAAATAAATGCTTTTGGTCGAAAAATAATCCGCAAACAACAATGCAAGGTACTTTTAATTTCAGCATACCTTTCAGTTTACCAAATACCTTATAAATATGCCTTCAAATACCAAACAATAACACAGGTAAAAAGTAATTGTATGTGAAATTCAGATACTAAAGAGCAATCATCAAGACTGTGATCTCCTGTGTAATGATTCCTATTATAAAGGCTTACTCAATATACAATAGATACAGTATAGGCCTATAGAGTTGCAACTTACACAGTAAGTTCCAGGTGTGAATTAGTGTCACTGTGTGACTGTGTTTGGTGTGCTCCTGAAAACAAATGAACCTTTCCTGGATAAACATTGCTTAAAAAGGTTCATTATTAGGTTTAATGTTTGTGGACTGTACAAGTGGATGGTGTGGGGGTTGAATGAGCAGGAGGAGATCAAATTCTGCTGAGAGGCCCAGAAATGTTTCTGATGTGTCCTGAAGATCCGAAAACTGAGACTAAATCAATGCTGGATGAGCCAGTCACACAATTAAGAATGCAGGGATAGGAAGACCGCATGCTTTCTGCTGCTCATTGAGACTTGACAAGGAACGTTCAATAAATGTCCAAATTTGTCTCATTTTTTATTTTTTTTTTCACCTGAACAGTGCAAATTGAGAACACTACTGATTAAAGGTGACAAAGCAAGACATGTTTCTATTGTTTCAAAGAGTGAAAGAAAACTCTCAGAAAGGTTATTTAGCATGTAGACCCATTTAAGTGTCACATCAGCCAATATGCTTATTATTAAAACTAGGTAATAAACCCACCAAAGATTGAGCTGCATGTTCTGAAATCAAAAGCACTGCTGTGAGGTGCACACTATCTTATGAAATGAACAGATGGAATAAAATTCTAAATAGTAAAAAATTGTTATGCGCTAAAAAGAAAATATTAACCAGCAGAAGAGGGACGGAGCACCAGTTATTTAAAGGAGTCTTGAAGGGATTAAAAAATTCTAGTATTAGAATTTGGCAATGAAAACCTTGTTTGATGTTGGTTTGTATATGGTCCACGTTCCACTGAAACTTATACAGGAGAGCAAGTTTCCTGGTTGCAGGTGTGAGAGGGCCGAGTGCTGATGCAGGATTCTCTTCAGGATCAGACTGATTATCAGTCTGTACCAAATATACCAGAGTGAAGGACGAGACAAGGACTGAGGGACTAAGACAGATTGTCAAGATCAGCCATGTAGCTATACAGGGTGACAAAGGAAAGACGTAATGAGTGAATAACCATATTGCTTCTGTCACTGTCAGAATAATTAACTCTTGGGGTTTTACTGTAACCTGGTTGTGGTTCAGGCTCTGGGTGGTTTGTGGGGATAGCCAATCCCAGTTTTAGTCCCTGCAGGCCCGCCCAGCCCCCTGTAGAGTAAGCAAGCGACCACCTGTCACTATACGATTGTTTAATGAGAGCATCTTAAAAACGTTTAGCTTATTATCCCAATTTGACATCAATATGTCCAGTTGTACTTACTATTCTCTAAATACACTGATTGTATTTGTAGCATAAACACTGTATTTTGCTCTGTGTTATTCTCTCTCCTGTACTTATTCTTGTGTTTTATTATCTTCTCCAGCTAAATGTGAACACTTACAATGCTATTTTTGATGCTATTTCTATTAATATTTATTCAGTACTGATTATATTTTCAATTATGTTATAATGCAAGCATAAGTGTACTCAGTATTTTGGTTTATTCATTTGACAATTTGGCAGTAGTTCTACATAAATAGGTGGTGGGTCTATAGAAAAAAAATGGCAAAAATAAAAACATTCCATATGCAACAATAAGCATTATGCTGATACATGAGCATAATATAGTATTGGTACATTCAAGGAAATAAGTCCAATTGGTTTGGATGATGTGAGAATTGTTTTCTATGTATTCTTAACAGTGTGGACTTGTTTCACAAATTTTGCCCACAGTGGGTGTCTCCCCTCCATCTGTAAGCACCCAAATCCATCTGCTTGCTCTGTGTTGGAGCTTTTTAGGGATTAAGATAAAGCTGATTTACCTCCTTGCTCTTAGTTCAGGCTGACAGTCAGGTTTTAATTAAAAAGGAATAATTGACTGAATGATCTGGGTTATAGGCTACGTAGTGTTGAGGATATGAAGAGGGGGAAACAGATCAAGCAGAAGCTGCTGCCAGCAACAGCAGGTATCAGGATTGAATCATTTAATTATTTAAGTGTGAGTAACATAAATTTCAAAGTTATGACAAAATGTTAGGGGAGCAGCACATTTATATGTATAACTGTGCTCTTGTTATGGTGTTTATTTTAGATAAAAGCCCCCCAAAAAATGAATGAATGTCCACTTACTATCCTGTTCCAGAGCTTTCAATTTGATTTCACATATTTTCCTCAGTGGGTAGAATTTGAGATGAGCATCTGTGTGTGATTTTTAATTTAAATATTCAAATTCAAAATAGAAATAAAAAAAAACGTTATTTGTCTGTAAAGGGCAATGTAAGGCACTTAGAGCAGCAGCATTACAAAAACACAAAGGGTAGGTACAAAACATAAGAATAAAATGCAGAATAATGGACATTTTAGACAGAATTATTGTCATCAAGATGATTAGATTTACTGAGGATTTAGCATGTAAATGTTTTGGCAGTTATTTTTTTTTATTTTGTTCTTCTATTTTATTATTATTATCTATTTTATTCATTAATTTCATATCTTACACAATTCTCATTGCGTATCCCATGACGTTGCCTAAGATAGTCCAAATTTATAATTCAAGATGATGCCATTTCTGTCTCACTTTGCTAATGTACCAATATCTCATAATGCATATTTCAACTTGTGATACTCGGATCTTCCACCTCGGATCTTCCTCCTCGGATCTTCCTCCTCGGATCTTCCTCCTCGGATCTTCCTCCTCGGGTCTCGCCGGCTTGTTGTATGCGAACGTATTTGAGGACTGTCTTGAACACAACCCGGTGCCAGGGAGCAGGGGCGGCCTTCGATGATGACGTCGAGCTGTCGTCACTACGACGGTCTCGCAGTCCCGCATCTATGCTAAGTAGCTACCTGCACCGCTATTTTCTTTCCGTTGCTGGAGAGGACACTAAACAACAACACTAACTCAACTCGGTGAGAGGTCGTTTAACATTCTCCAGACCGCATCCGTGTCGGGCCGTCGCCATGGCTCTGCAAGGCCCCGAGGAGCTGGGGGAGCAGGTCGAAGAGCCGGAGGATCTGGACGACCAGGACGCTAGTAGTATCTCTCCGGCCGAGGAGATAACTCTACCAGCCGGGCCCGGAGGAGACGAGGAGTCGGAGGGCACTCTCCTCCTACCCTGGGACCGCTTCTCCGCTTGGCTGCACTGCATCTGTGTGGTCGGCTTCGACCTGGAGCTGGGGCAGGCGGTGGAGGTGAGACAGAGGCGCCGCGACAGAGGCACCCCTGCGCGGCGGCTGGAAAGTGTCCTGTGTTAGCAGTCATTGAAGGCTCCGGCTATTTCCTGGGCGCGAGCGCACAGCCCTCGCCGAGAAGCTTGTTTGGTGCCGCCTGGTTATGTTTGCAAGCAGACGTGGTGGCAGGCTTGGCTGAAATTCGTACTCAAAAACACCTAATGACTGACACAGTGAATTAACGAATTAATCGCTCACAAATGATCACCTTCCCCAACGTGCGTGTCTGTTCTTTCTCTATATGTAGACTGTCGCAACGGCAGGACATCCACTATATAGCACAACGTGCGAGGCAATTTGCTGAAAATCTCCCAATTTTAAGAAGCTCAGTAAAATGGAATTTACTCAGGCCTCAACTTTTAACTTCAGGTTTCTGCATTTTAATCCCACTAGATCAACTTTGGCTGGAAGAGCAAACACCTGTTGTCTTGTAATAAAGGTTGGATTCAAATGTATTGTCAATGTGCAGAGTAAGAATCCATTGAAATGTAGTGAGCACTTAAGCAGAAGTGCAAAAAATATAGAGGAATCTAGAATATTACCAGATAAATGTAGAAAAGTTACTTATCTGTGAATCAACCTATATCTTACGATATGTAACTTGATGGAAGTTATAATTTACATAGATTTTCTATGCAAATGTTTTAAATATATATGTAGAGGGGAAGTTGACAAGTTGATGAATAGCATACTTGTATGTGCAGTTGATTAAGTACGCAGGGTACAAACAACACACCATAGGTACAGTTATCAACCAAGAACATGTAGACATCCAGGCATCCATCAGTTACTTGAAAACTGAAGATACAGCACGCAATGTGTGTCAGGTCTGTTTTATATTCTAAATATTTAAGAGGGCAAGTGACATGCAAGAGATGAATTTATTTTGACAAAGGTGTCTATGTTTGGAAAACCTCAGATGAAAGAAATGCTCATGTTACCTCTCCGCCTCTGTCCTCCAGGTCATTTATCCTCATCACTCCAAACTGTCTGAGAAAGAGGTGAGTCAAGCTGACAGGGTTAATTTTTAATAAATGACAAGTTTTTAATCAAGATTTTCAACACTTTTTGTAAAGAAAGACCTATGCCAAGCTATTGTATGTCGGCCTTGGTTGCGGCACTTGTTCACCTAAAGATAACCCAATAAACAGGTCAAACTAAGGAAATCTTGTCATTCGTTTTCAGAAAACAAGCATCTGTTACCTTTCCTTCCCTGACTCCAACTCAGGTGAGTTCCTGCCTCAACTTTCTTAACACAGTGCAGATTGGCATCAGAGCTATCAGACAAGTGTGGATTATTTTAATTTGTCAGCTTTAAGGAGACTGAGTTTAGGGAGGCTGAATGGTAAAGATGACACACAGTGAGGGTTTCTTTTATTTTGCCAAGCACACTCGCATCAATTAACATGCAGAGATCATTAGAAACACCACTAAGTAGGGGTGTAACGGTACACAGAGGTCATGGTTTGGTAGTTACCGTGGTTTTGGGGTCACAGTTTGTTACAGTTCGGTGCAACAGAGAGAAAAGCAACAAAAAGTCCTAAAATGCACAATTTTTGTTTTCTTTTTATTTGTTTTTGGACAGTTGTGCAAGTTTCAGTATGTTCCACCAAGTCTCACTAAACCTACTCTAGTTAGTTGGTACAGCCTGAGGTGTGTTAAGCAGTAGTCAGTGAACAAAACATAGACTCTCACATAGTAATATTTTAAAAGACACAAGTCAAAATAAACTATAAAAACGAAAAGCATCTCATGTTGTAAAAGTACAAATGAAATGGATTCATTAAGAATAACTTTGCACCGGTATGAGTTCAGTTTTTTTTTCCACTTATGGTGGGATATATTTAGACATTCATGCTGTCACACAACTCGGTCACTGCTCGTGTATGTTGGTAAATACAGCAGTCACCAACACAAATGATGTGTGTGTCATCTGAACCCACCATAGTTAGTTATTCTTCGGCTGCTTGTATTTGGTTTTGCGCTTCTTCTCTTATTTAACGGCGGTCGGCAAACACCTTTTTTAGGCACATTACTGCTGCCTGGACTGGAATATGAGTGCTGCATGTGAGTCTGACTTTTCACATTCCGATGTATTCGTCGACCTTGTGACAATCGTGCCACGACAGTTTGGTACAAATACATGTGTCATTACAACTGAACTACTATAACTGAACATTTTTGCACTCCAGAAAAGAAGGATGCATTGCAGAGCTGTTGGACAGATGTGATGATTTGTAAGGTTGCTAACCAACTCGCTCTAGTCTGTCTTGGAATTCCACTTTGTTCCTCAAGAGGTTATATCTTAGGCACTATAGTACAAAGGAGCCGTAGATCTGCTCAGATCTACTCGGCTCTCTCTCCGGAGCTCTTCACTCAGCAATTGTGGATGCTTAACATTTAGCTTGCATGTCTCCTTGCTTCCTTGACTTGTGTCTCCTCTTTGCATCTTTATTCCTCTCAGCAAGGATAGGAGAAAGATGCACAAGTAGCTGAGAAGTTGGAAGATGCTAAATTAGAAATCTATGCAATCTTTTTTTGTCAAAAGCAGTTTTAATTACTTGTTTGTGGCATGTGTCCGTCATGCCACTTGATTTTTTTCGTGTAGGATACACCTGTGTTTCCCCATCTGTAGTCTCCTCTAGAAGCCTCCTCTCCCCGCGCTCCTCAGCTCTACCAATTGCACTTAAGGGATTGGAAACTCCCTCTTGGAGGCAGAGGGGGAATGATTGCGGGGGCACGGGAGGAGAGAGGAGGCAAGCAAGCAAGCATCAGTAACTGCAATGAAAATTACCCTGTGACTTTTCTGTTGAAGGAGTAAGGGAAGTACGAGTGGGAGTCGTATGAGTGGCTCTCAAAAGGGAAGAGTCGGTGCAGTGAATGAGCAGTCAATTGAGAGAGAGAGAGTAATGGTGAAGTACAGCCGCTGCTAAGAGCAGAGGGGAGTAGAGCAAGTTAGCAGTGTAATGTACCTTGTGTTGAGAATGTCAGCAACCCTAAATGCGACAGCCGCTCAGTTGCAGAGTGGCCGTCCAGCAATCGCGGGCTGACTAGTTCGGTCCCTGTGATGAAGTGACCTTGAGTAAGACGCTGAGCCCCTAATGGTTCCTGTTGAGGAAGCCAGCCTCGTGCACGAGAGAGTATATGAATGTGTGCAAATGTGAGTGTGGAAGGGTGAATTAGGCAACTAGTAGTGGGAAGCGCGTTTCAGCCACCTGAAGAGACGATATTTTTTTTTTAAACGAGTTGATGTGCGATGGGGATGAAGCCGTACACTTTGATGTTTCACTCTACATACAAGACTTGTGACAAATCACTAATGCTATCGCGTCGGCCAAGTTGTTGATTATGAAATGAACCAGTAGATTCATTTCAAAAGCTGATAACGGTATTGTAATCCATAAATTCCTGTAGTTTATGATGACATGCTGTATATTGTAAGTAGAGCCTGACCGATAAGGATTTTTTTGGGCCAGATGCCGATTCCGATTATTAGGGAAGAAAATTTCGGATTACCAATTTATCGGCCGATTAAATGTTTACATTAATTTTTTATTTTTTTTAAGAAATAGCTGTTTTTGAACCCTTCAAACAATTCTTACAAAGATGTAAATTGAAGGCAGAAAACTAATTTCGAATACTTTTATCGTTGTGAGGCAAGCGGCGTATTAACACAACAAACCATTCTTAACATGACAACAAGCCATTAGGTTGTTTTTTTTTTTTTTTAAATAAAAGAAATGCAAATATGCATAAAGTGCAAAACAGTGAAGCTAAAGTTCAGCTTTTTTTTACAACATCTTTGAAAACAACCAACAAAAAAGACGACTGCAAAAGAATGTGGGGCAAGGAGCACGAGAAGAACAATATTAACATAATATTCACAAGCCCCTACAACTGTGAGTCCCTCTTAATACTGCCAGTTCAACAGTGGTAGGTTGTAGTGCAGGAAGCACAGCTTTTCCACATTGTCTCCTTTGAGGGATCTGCGCTCTCTCATCATAAATGTTACCATCGTGCTGAACACCCTCTCGCTCGGTACAGAGGAGGGTGGACACGAGCGGTACCCCCTAGCCAGGCTTGACGGTCTCTTGACTGCTCCACCACTCCAGTGGGTTCCCTTGCTCCCTGCACGCTATTTATGAAAATATAGGCGACAATCGGCAAGTTTTGGCCGATTATTCTCAAATGGGCTGTGATCGGCCGATTTAATCAGCCAACCGATAAATTGGCCGGGCCCTGAGATTAAATGTTCTGCTGCGCGTTGCCTTTTACAGGCTGGGTGGTCTCAAACACACCGACTGCATGATGTCATGGAGTCTTGGCTTAGTTCCTTGTGTGTCCTGTGAGGTGAAATACCTTCATGACAGAGACTGATTATTTTTTTTCACACATACACACACGCACGCACACACACACAGTCTCTTCTGGCCTATCTGCCTGAGTATGTGTGGAGATCAAATGGAGGTTAAAGGCTGGTAGGTGACTCTTCACATTCCCTCTTTTTTTCCTCTTCCTGGTTTGTCCACAAATCAGCAGGAAATCGGGAGGAAACCAGCAAGACACCAGTGATGCGGTCGGTGCATGTTGAAATCACATAAATGTCATGTGGTCACATTTTTCTATTTAGAGCAGCTCAGCAGCAGAGCTTCAGTTTTGCTCATGGACAGAAGACGTGGGTACTGCAGAACACGAAGGACACGTTAGTTTTATGTATTTTTAAATTTTCAAGACTGTTCAACTTCTCATTGGTATAGTTCACAGAGGTGAACCTGATTATGCATTTAAATTAACTTGCAATGCATAACTTGCACCTGTTTCTTGTTTTAGTACCCCAAAACTGTCTGTTTTGTTTTGTTCGTCAACCGTTGAATTGTTGGCTTTATGCTGACAAATTCCATCCCATAAAGATGAAATGTACAACACAATAACAATATCGCTCTCTTCCCAGGTTGCCTTGGTGACACCCAGTTCTGCTTCCGCTTTCGTCAAGGTTCAAACAGGAAGTCTACGCTCGGCTACTTCCTGGAAACCACCGACAGGGATGCACCGCCCTGCCTGAAGGTTGTGACACACAAACGCACGCACGCACGCATGCACACGCACGCATGCACACACACACACACACACACAACCATACAAATGGGTAATCAAACATCAGCCCCTGAGGAGAAAAAAAAATGCTCGAATGGTTTCCTAGCAACCAATGATGTGTGTTGGGTCCACATGAAAAATGCAAACTAGATAGTGATAGTGATAGCATGTGAATGTGTGGTTGCAATATTAAAGGAAGATAGAGAGGATTAAGGGGTGAAGTACAGAGAATTTGGAGAGAAAAAGAAAAAAAGGGCAATTCAAAGTCTGACAATCAGATAGACACGCTCAAGCATTTCCCTAGCCTTTCTATGGGGGCAGTGTTGACTGCAAGTTGATCCAAGGAGTCGATCCACAGACAGTTAAGGTCATGGGAACGGGTTGTTAAATCACAGCTCAGAGAGACCATCATGAGAATAAATCAGTATCTTACACACTGTTAAAAACATGTAGTAGCACTGCAGGGTAGGTCGTTATGCAGAGCCAAAGAACCATATGCTTTTATGAAAAAGATTATATTCACTTTGCTTACTTCAGAAAGCAGGTTCAAATGCAACACACAAAGATGTGCTGAAACAAAGTCACACAATCACGTGAGTAAAGGTTTGAAAAATTGCTGTGGAACAAAGTACAAAGACGCAGAGTTCTATGGGGTTCTGTTGCAGCGCTGTAACGCAGCAAGGCCCCTTTAAAAAAATCGTTTGACAAAAAGATGCAGTTACATTTGATTTGTTTATCCATACGCAAGTTTGAGATGCAAGAAGCAAAGCAATGTGTAATCGGCTGTGTGCATGCTTCCTTAAGTGCACGTGATTGTGTGTGTGCTTGTTTGGTACATCTGTATTGTGCGTGTGTGTGTATGTGTGTCTGTGCAGCACTGAGAACCATACTATCTCCATCCAGCAGCTGCCACAAAGAGGCTTCCCAAAACAAGCGCAGGGCCGTGACAGAGACAGAACGACCGCAGCCTTCTGCTGGTGTAATAGGAAATTAATTGAGACCATCAATACAGTATTAATCATTAAAGCACAGGTGCTGAGGTGGCACTTTGCTGACTGCACTACTGATGGCAGCACTCACGTACAAACAGTAAAAGTTTGACCTGCTGTAAAAAAAAAAGGAAAAGAAAAGGTGAGGACAAAGAAAAGACAAAGCAAAATGAGAAAAGTCTGTATCCTTTGGAGAAAATGGGGCAGCTGTTATACAGAGCACCAAGGACTTTCTCGCTTTGCCTAAAAAATGTTAATCTGGTTTTCAGCTCCCTTCGATATCGCCTAAACAGTCAGAGGGAAAAAAGAAAAGAAAAAAAGGAATTGAATTAGAGTGAGTACTCCAAAAGACATTCGAATCAGAAAATGTCAGTTAAATTTGGGGAAATATTCATCAACTCCTTTGGAAGCTGTGTTTCTTATAACACCTAATCCTCTGTGAGACAAAGCGCTGTGAGGACTGGAGTGCTGGTGTTAATCAGCCAGAGGAGAAACCAAATTGCAGCAACTACATTAAGCCGGTAAGCACACCACGTCTCCAAACTGTTGAAGGTGTCTCACTGAGATGAATGCTTCTTCTTATGAATAATACATCACACATGGCCAAAAAAAAACCCCAAAAACCAAAACAAAAAACAGACACATTCTTTACATACGTGTGCATGTGAGGATGTGAGACAACTGTGAAGGACGTGGTAGAGCCGTTTGACAGGTGAAGAGTCTGACACAGTCTTCGGACTGAGGCAGCAAACCCTCACCAGCCCAGTGTTTGCCTTTCTGAAAGTTGAGCTGATGAAATGTTTATGATTCAAGAGCTGTAGATAAGATGGAGATTGATCTGTATCGAGAGGCAAATAAGATTGCCAAAGCCCAGAGTCAGCTGAAAGGCAGGCAGAAAAAGCGGGGGGTTGAAGGGCAGAAAAGGGAGAAAATGCATTAACACAGGTCCAGGCCTGAGAGAGCAACGAGTAATAAGTGCTTCCTCTACACACACTGAATACAGGGGTGAAAATATGGACACCGCCGTCAAGACCAGCTGATTAATGCCATGTCTGTGAAAGTGTGTGCGCCTGGTCAGGCGCTGTTGCCTGATTGCTGCCGTACACTACAAACACTATCCTTGTTCTCCGATGCGTGTGAAAGGCTTGCCAAATTAGGCTTTCAAAAAACATTCAGGTATGGTCAAACAATTTTTTTTGGCCAAGATTTGATATTGCTGGATTTGACTTGGCTTTAGATGGAATTGTCTGTGTCGGGAGACAAGGGACGGTGCGTGGAAATTGTGGAAGTGACACAATGACAGGTAACTACCAGCCACCACCAAGTCACACTTCATGGAAGAAGAGGAGGTCTCTTTAACCTCCCAGTGATAGTGACTGGCTTTGATTTGCGATGTCCAACAGTGAAACAAAAGTAGGAATTATGTCATCAAATGTGCTTTTTTTCCCCCCAAGGCCAGAGGAATGTGTGTATGCATTAATATGTGAATTTGTGTGTACATACGGGCCTGATGGAAGGATAAGACCCTTTGATTTATGTCCCAGCGGCCCTGGCCAGCTTGCAGGAGAGGAACAGAGTAGAGGAAACCAAAGAGATGGGGCCCAGAGCCCTGGGGCCTGCTCCCTCCCCCTCTTGGCCTCCACTCCCCTCCCTCCTCTGATCAATAAAGGGTTCTAATCACTGAGGACAGTATGGTAGTCCTCTCTTTCTCTCATCTCCTCTCTCTCCTCCTATCCTTCCTGCTTCTATCGTGATATTGCTAGCTAGCATAAATTACACACAACTGTATGTTGTCTATATGTATATGCCTGTATGTGGGCCCGTGTCTCCGTTGGTGTTGATGCGCTAACTGTTCGTTAGTGTTTCTGTTTACTCACGAAAGAGAGTGGGTTTGAGCCTGTAAATATGTGAACAGGCTTATACAAGACTGTTAAAATGTGCATGTGTCTGTGTACAAGATAAGAGAATATCCTCAAAAAAAAAAAAAAAAAATACCAACATAAACCCAAGTGAATTATGAGCAGCATGCATAAACTTGAATAATGATGGCTCCCCTCATTTTGGTGGCTTTATCCCAGTTATCTAATTGCCTGTGTCTTTTATTTCTTTAATAAATTAATGAATATGGCTGAGCCGAGATCTAGAATCACATAGGCAGAATTACTGCTTTAAACCCTCAAACTGCATCAGAACAGCTGAATAATTTGTAGGAGAAATAATTACGGGGCAGAGGATCAGGCATCAATCCTGGAACACCGACAGTGCCCTCGCTGGAAACTACCTCACCCATAAGCCAAGGCTCCATTAGGTATTGTCTGGGGCCTACAGGCTAATTTGTTTGCATCAATAATACATTCAAAGGATTTATCTAACTTGCAAATGAGTGTTCATTTACTGGTCCAAGAGGCATGGAGGAGAGCAGGCAGCAGGAGAGAAGGTGTGAGAAGCTGAAACAGCTGGTTGGGGCTATCTGGGACACAATTAACCCTTTGCTGGGCGTCAGAATGGTAATAAGTGTCTACCAGTTAGTCAGTAGTACTCAGAAAGGGTTAGTTCCAACATGCTTGGATAAGAGCCACTGCTTATGTAGGGCAGAGACAAGGTAAGGTGTTGGTGACCAACCCTTGGAAAGGCATCAAAAATAAAGCAGAGCCCCACCTCATAACCACAACATAGTACCTGCTTCACAGAATATTCTCTGATCGTAAGCCAGGTGACAAAATGACAAAGAGGAGTGTACGTGCGTGTTAGAAGAATGGCATAGCGAGACATGGTGGGTGGTCCTTGGCGGACACTGGGATTCCCGACACCCTTTGATCTCTGTACTACGCTGTCTCCCACAGGTGTTACTAATATGCTCAAAGCCAAGAGGAGTAAGGAAAAATGGGGCGGGAAAAATGAGGGTTATCAGAGTGAGCTCGAGCAGGAGAGAGAAAGATGGGAGAGGAGGAAGGAAGCTGGCCATGAACATATGCTACCACTCTGTGCCAAGCCCCACTGGCTCAGGCAACCCACGCATACGCTGCACGGCTGCTGCTGTTGCCACTCCAGTCCTCTCCAACACCAACACCATGGCAGTACTTAGTCAAACAAAGCTGGAGAGATAAATCTGGAAAGAGACGGGGTCTCCCCAGTCTCAGCACTGCCAGGGTAGGGCTGCTTGGCTTGGATAACACAGCCTGATTACAGGCACACTGTAGTGGCTTTCAGCTGTTTGGCTGGCCATGCCCAAAAACTCGTGACACTTCTGATGTGGGCCACCATACCGCCCTGCATGAACCGTGATACAAGATGGATTTTATGATTGCTTTCAGCTCCAGTGATTTGGTTGATTATGGGTTGGCGCTGCAGAATATTCTATATGCGCTAAATATTTCTTGAAATTGAGCGATGCAGTTGGATCATTTTTTTATGGCATGTTTGATGTTTGACTGAGCACCTCGAGGTATCATTAACACCGATAATCTCAAAGGTTCAAATCAATTTTAATTTCTTAAACACTTTATAAGCTCAACAATTAAAATCCACAGAAAGGTCATGCACTAATGTTTTTTTTTTTCATACAATACTTAATATGATGTTTATGACACAAATCTTTCATGACATATTTGATGTGAATGCGTGAGACTGCATTGCAGCAAGGGGCGCTTCCACAAAAAAGTTTCTAATAAAGACTGGCCATGTACAGTATTGATTTAGCATGGTAAAGGAAGGCGGCTGGGAAGATGGGCAGGGAGTGGAGGAAGAGTAAGATATGGATGGCTTTGGAGCAGCGCTGAACAGAGCTCCCCACTGGGACCCTAACCAAGAAAACAAAAGAAAAAAATGCGGGCAAACATCAACAGCATAGATTCAAATTGTTTGCAAAAGCACACAAGCACACGCACACACGCACGCGCGCACACACGCACGCACGCACGCACGCACGCACGCACGCACGCACGCACGCACGCACGCACGCACACACAGACACGCAGATACATGCACGCTTGCATGCACAAATCCACACAATCCCACATATAATAGACCCATACAAGAATGCAGGCGCACAAACACCCTCAGAAGCCCAGATATATAATAACAAGTGCTTGTATAACACAAAAATCAAATTGAGGGTTCATCTTGCACTCAGAGCCTTGCGAACTCAATTCCCCTCTACTGTCTAGCCTTTCCATGTGAACGAATGGGGTCAGTATCGTCACATAAACATCATCCTCTGCTCTCTCCCCTCTCGGTGAATGGATGCTGAGCACTGGTGCATACCTACACAGGGATGGCAAGGGCACCGAGGAGGAAAAATCAATACTATATCTCACCACTAAGCACAATCCCAACCAAAAGCAGCTGGAGTTTGCAGGTTGCTCCATAAACTGGACGACTTCATCTGGCTGTCCGCTGTGTCGGTGGATTGCTACAGTAATGCACGCCAGCACAATGGCCTGGGCCAGAGCCTGCCAGACACAGAGTTATACAAACACAAACACACAAACGCGCACGCACGCACGCACGCACGCACGCACGCACACACACACGCACACACACACACACACGCACAGAGGCATGCTCCCCAGAGCTGGGAAATAGCAACAGCAATGAGTAAAAACTCTCATGAGGCAAGAACAGGGCTGACAAACACACTCTACCCTCCTTCACAGGCACGGAAATGCAACCCTGGAACATTTAGCCCACCCTTACAAACACACACACATGCACACTGACTCACACATATACAGTGGATATATACACACATAGACATACACAAGCCCTTAAAATATCTGGTCTAAAAATAGCAGGCGGGGAGCGGGAAACAGGACTGAGGCTATTATTATGGCGCACACGTCCTGGCCAGTCCCACCAAGGAAAGGGAAGAGACTAATGATTTTCCTGGTGCAAGCAATTAAAAAACTATTTGTCACCTGCCAGGCTGCATATGACGTTAGGGGCCTTGGCAGAGGACCACAGAGTAACTCCACATATACACACTGTACACACACAGCGTGGGCTGCACTTTAACAAGTGGTCCTGAAGCAAAAACAGTACACGAGAAACAGGTGACAGTGATTGGTCGTGGGAAGAAAGGGAAACAAAGGGATAATAAGAAGTGAGAAGTAAGAGGGGAGGGAACAGTACTTGATTAGCAGACAGGTGAACAGAGTTGGGTAAACGGCTGATTTATCTGGACAGGTTAATACCAGGCCAGACAGCGCCTCAGACAGCACATTGCCGTCAGGAAGTCATGTAATATTTAGAATCCAGCCAATGAAAGTCATTCTGCCGCTGCTAGGCTTCTGGCTTTATTTCCCCTCTCTATCCACCCCCCCCTGACACCCTGAGAGCACAAGAAGACTCCAACTTCATCCCGCCATCCATATCCCTGACTCTCTCCATCTCCCCCTCTCTTGGGCTGCCTGTCCTCAGGAACAGGTTCAAGTGTGCAGGTTTGCACATGAATTTCAAATGAAAATCTTAATGTAAGGGCTTCTTATTCCTGCTTTGCTGCAGTTAAACGTTCTAAAGAAAGAAGAAGAGAAGCCTCTCAAATTTGGGTTTTCAGAAGGGTGTGTGTCATGCTACATACTTATTTTTACAAGAGGGAGGGAGTCAATTGTTCGTTGACTGCATGTGGGTGAGAACAGGCCACACCGGGGGCATTCAGGCTGACTAAGAAAAACTGACATTATTTCCAAGCGAACATCCTATAACGGGTCAATATGGGATTCTGAGGTCATGGCAGCCAATCTGTTCAAAAGGGAGTGGGCAGTAAATAATGTAATAATGTAATGCAGTTCTATCCAGATTCAGCTTCACTTTCAGCTGCATTAGTTTACAAGGTGTCTTGTTAATGTCAGGTTATGTACACCAGTCATTTGCTCCTGCTCATCTATACCAAATGATATCATCTTTCACCTCTAATCTCTTGTTCGCGAAGCAGCTCCACCTCTTGTTTCCTTCACTCCTGCTGTTCCTCCTGTCCAACCCTCCCACGTTTTGCCTTTTCTTTCTCCTCCTTCGGCATCCTACAACTCCTATGAATCTCTGTGTCATCTTAGGTTTGTGAGGGAAAATTCAGAGATGGGAAGGCAGACACAGAAAGGAGCCGAGCCATCCCACTGGAGAGTGTGTATGTATGTGTGTGTTAGTGTGTGTGTGTGTGTGTGTGTGTGTGTGTGTACTTGTGCACGTGTGTTCAGTATGACATCTATCAAGATCAAGAAAGACTAAAAGAAGTCTGGTTTTCACTCTGAAGGCTTTATGTGCCCTTGTAGTTACTTTTCAACTGCCCCCTACTGAGCGAGAATGAGAGCAAGCCCAAAAAAAACTTGCAGAGAGGAGAAAGCTCAGCAATCATGTGGCTGAGAGAAAGACAGATAGAACAGCGAAATAGGCGGGGTCAAAACAGAACAGAAGGCAAGAGAGAAAAGGAAGGAAGAAGAGGAGAACACAAGAGAAGGCAGATAAAAACAATTACAACAAAAGCTATTACTTTTTATCAATGACAAAATACCTTTAGGGCTTACAGAACTTCACCATTCAACTAGTAAATTGATTTGACCACACTGGTCCAATAATTTATCTTTATCTCATATCTTTTCCACAAACAGTCCTTAGAATCTTCATCCTTAACCCACAGAGAAATCAGCCTGCCTCAGACCAGATGAAGCTAACACCCCCAGATTGACAGATTTTCACAATGAACATTGCCAATTATAGAAACTGCAATGAGAGCAGTTGGTTTGTTGGTTGATGAGTGCTAGCTGGTTGAAGGGGAATTGAGATCAATATGTGACTGAATGTGAATGACTCTGCCCTATATTACAGCCGCTTCCATGCCAACTCCACTTCGCTCTGTCTTTAACACACACTACCATCCTCTCTTTCCATGTCTCATCTTTCCCTCTATGACATGTCCATGTGATCATGTCGGGATGTCAGCCCTCATCCACAGCTAATTGGGGCTCAGAGGAGTAATCAGGGCAGGACAAATCGGACAGTTCTGGTCATTAGCTGTGACCAGTGTTCTCTGGGAAGCTGGGTGATGCGTGTATGCTTCTGTCATCATGCCTGAGCCTGCAAAGTGACGCCGGCAATCCGTGGCTCGACATGAGGAGGGACACAGAGATTGGAGCGGCACACAGCACAGACTAAGCGTGGAGCCATTGATCTCCTCTGCTTTCTAACACACACGAACAGAAAATATAAAACAAATAATCCTGGCTGGTGAGGACATTGGACTCTTATCTAATACAGGAAAGATAGCAAATGACTGCTAAAAGAGAAAGGTCAGCAAGTATAACATTGAGGGTAAAATCAGGCTTACACTTTGTCGCATCGCTCTTCAACAGGCTTACACAATTGGAGCAGAGGGAATCAGATATTTCTTTCTGCTCTGGTTAGTGAACCAGTCCTCTGTGCTCTTTTGAGGTGTCCAGTGAAAAGACAGCAGCAGTAGTAAAATAACACACAAAATACTGGTGTCAATAACAATCTCGCAAGTTACAAAATGTAAACATGTCGATGGCTGCTCCTTCTGAAATTGGGGCGCATGACTCTGTGGCAAAATGAATGTCAATTCGCCCTACTAGCAGAGCCTTAACCTTTCAGGATAACTGAATTATTTAAGCACCACATACCTGTTGTGGGCCTCTGTTTTTCTGTCTGGGCTCATGCTGGTTTGGAGACTGCATGAGTCTATGGCCACGCACGCCTCTTTGTCCGCAAAGTGAAAATGGCAAGACAAATGCGGCAGGGGATTTGTGATAATTGGCCGTGCTGGTGGGCTAGGCGACGGGCCTAAAGAAAAGGTCGCAGGCACTGAGGAACAGATCAGTCTGGCAGGAGGAGAGGAGGATCTGTGTGCCTCTGGGGTTTAGCTCAACTTCTTTCTCCTTCATTGTAGGGGAAAAAATTGTTCCAGCAGGGGCCATTAATTAAGCACCAGAGTAACCTTCGATTTGTTTAGAGGTCAGAAACCCCAGTGTCACTGTTTTGGGAAGAGACCAACTCAAAACTGAGTTTATTTCTTTCTCTGAGTAGAAACAGAATGTAGCAGAAGTGCTCAACTGAATGTTTATGAGAACAGAGGATGTTGAGGGTTAACGTCAGATGCGCTGTGTCTGTGTGACTGTAGACAAGGAGAATGAGAAGCGCAGGAGATGACGGGAGCCATAGGGACATGGCACACACCCCGACATGCTCATGAAGCAGCTGTTCTCCTCGTGGCACAGAGAGTGGGGGCCTGCCAGCAGCAGCATGCTGCCGAGACACACACGCACACACACACTCGCTCGCACGCGCGCACACACACACACACACACACACACACACACACACACACACACACACACACACACACACACACACACACACACACACTTTATCACCTTTACCTCTGCTTTGAAACACAGCGGATTTATGAGGATGTGTTTTTACACTTGCTTGCCTCCATGTGTGAAACTGTGTGTGTGTGTGTATGTATGTGACTCCCT
>CAAKHG010049650.1:21550-33246 GCA_901007715.1 Dactylopterus volitans | reverse complement strand
CTGTTGACAGACTACTGCCTGCAAATCTCATATGGACACAGCAAATGGTACACATTGAGTCAGGGAGAGAGGGTTCAGGTGGAGAAAGAGATGGATAAAGGGGAGGACTGAGCTGACTTTTCTGAATAAAAGTGGCTTAAAAAGACAGAGATGCCGTCCATCTGCATCTGCAGAGATATGGACTGAAATGTTGTAATCTTTTACTTCTGGAATCATTGTTTTTGTGGTTTCCTGTCAGCACAGATGGTCTGCAATAAACTGCCAGAAAAAAAGATGTAAATCTAGGGTTCCGGGCACACTCTGCCAAAGAAAATACTTGGTTGTAAATAAATTCTTTTTGTTAGGTGGCAGAAGGTGTTTTTTGTTTGAATGAATGATTGTGTTAGTTGCACACTAGCGCCAGTGAGCCGTGTAAGGAGCAGTGGGAGTGAAGTAGAAGTGAGGGCTAAGGCTTTACTGACCAGTTGTTCTAGGCGGACAGTGCACACTAACAGGAAAGAAAAGTTGAGTCAGTGAACTCCTCGGAGGTTGATGTGTGTTTATGTGGGCGCATCCTGAAGCTGGCGCAGAGAACGGCTGGTTCTCTGCATTATTTGCTCTGTTTTCCAAATGTCAACATGTGTAGATTTGAGTAGATTTGATCCGCATCTACCTGGAGCTGCAGTCTGTGGGTCTTAATTTAAGATGACATTTACACTTTGCAAATGCAGGGACCTTAAAAACTATATGCATAATAATCAAACACTGCAATCGATTCCTCTGACCATCTCTATCCACCAGTTCTGAACATACTGTATATCTATGCATTGCTCTATGTCCTTATCAGAATCATGAATTTCATATAAGATTATTCCATTGTATTTCCATATTCTTAACTTTGAGGAAAATTAGAGGAAAAAAAAAAACATGTCTTTGCTGACTGAGCCCAAAAGAGACATTCTTTTTGTCTGCTAGTGTTTTATTACTGCTTATGCCACACACAGAGCCAAATAATTGAAGAATAAACTGTTGTTGTTTGAAAGCTTCTGTTTGCTGTGGGAACACTAATGAATTTGATTAGTATTTTACAATTGTTGGGGCCATTTTTCTCATTCATCTTTTCCCAGCTGGCCTGCTCTCCTGTGTTGCTAACAGACATGGTGGTTGGTTAGACTACAAATGGATTTGTCTTCTGGGTCTATTCAGTGCAGCAGGGATGTTGTTACTCGACACTTCTTGTCTTCAGAAAATACACTTAGACAAATTGGACTAAGAGGCGCAGTAGCCAAAGCGTATTCATCCCAAATATGGTTTTTCTCCAAATTGTTTTTTGGAAACGAAAATATACCAAAAACATAGAAAGATAGATAGATAGATAGATAGATAGATAGATAAATAGATAGATAGATAGATAGATAGATAGATAGATAGATAGATAGATAGATAGATATATAGATAGATAGATAGATAGATAGATAGATAGATAGATAGATAGATGGATAGATAGACAGACAGCTAGATACACAAAAATAGCAGCAACTCCACACACTCGTTCTCCGTGTGTGCTTTTGTATATGTGTGTGTGAATGGTTGTACATTATCAGACACCTTCCAACAATAACGGCTGCCATTCTAAACGAGAATGATGAGATGTATTGGGGAGGTGATCAAAGGACTACTATTTACAACCACTCTCCGCCTGCGGACTTGATGACCCACTGTAAGCACACTATACTGTACAGGGAACCTCTTCCATCATGCTTTTACTGCAGCTGTTAGACAGGGGAGATGGCAAAGCTTTTAGCAGACTGAGATACCGTCCTTCGCTGGACGACGCATATGGGCAATGCCATCGGAAAAGTGAATGACTGGGAAGATAAGGGAAATGGAGGCTGGGGATAGAACAGAGAAGTGAGAGAGGCAAGGCGGCGAGGGAATAGGTTGATGTCTGCCTGCTAACTGTCAAAGGGAAATGCTTCGGTTAAATGGAAACTGATATCATGCAACTCATTCAAGTTCTTGTGGATAGGCTGTTTTTGAGTTTGGGGTCGAAATTACTACGGGAGAGGAAAAATAGGAGTTCTTACCTGGAGCAGCCAGTAGCACCTACGATGGAAGGTGGGGATGATGGAGGAGTGGACGTAGCAGCCATAGAGACACTAGAAGAAGGTGAGACAGCAGAGGAAGTCAGAAAGAGGGGCAGAGAAAGAGGACATTACACTACAGTAAAGTAGAGACAATAGGTTGACCCCTGTGCTGACCATAACAGCTGTGACCTTTGGACCTCTGACCCCCCCCCCCCTTAGGAAAGCTCCCGTATGGACCTGCTGGCAGATGGCTAAGCTATTGTTCTTGGAAACAAAGGCAGTGACCTGGGAGAAGAAAGTGGACGGGGTTAACTAGTGTCCCCCTCAACACTGTCAGCTGGTCCTTCTCTTACATCCTGTCCTGCTTGCTGAGAGCTGTGGACTGAATGATTCAGGTGCGCCTTACTCCACCCCCTCCTCCATCACCCCACGGGCACCCCGGTACATAACTAAAGCACAGTGTTATTAATATCCTTATCGTAAACAGATAATACTGTGCCCGGGGGCTCGTTACCGTGGAGAGAGCTAGGCAGGGCTGATAGCGCCTCCCCGTATCTGGCAGAGGGACCAGAAGACATTTTTCACCAGAAGGCAGCAAAGGCGAATGCAGCGCAGCACTGCGTAGCGATGAACATGAGCAAAGCTGCCCTTATCCTCCTCCCATACTCCTCCATTCTTCTCTGGCAGACCCATAGCCCCGGCTCCCTGGTGACCCGGAGGGAAAGCTAGCCTGCTTCTGCTTGTTTACTGCCGAAACAAGAGTCCATAGCATTCCACTCTCCCGCCAGCGATACAGTCCAGGAAACAGACTGAGATTTTGTGCAATGCAATATTTGTGAAAGGTGAAGGTAGCTTGACCTGTTCTTAAGTCAAGACTCTCAACTCTAAGAGAAATAAACAAGCACAGTTCAAGGAGTGAGACTCACAATGATCCACTTTGCTTTAACAATTAGCTAAAATGAGTACAACGCTACTCACTGCGCAAACCGGGCCTGTGAATCCAAACCTACCTTTCACAGACATGCGCCCTCACGCCACACCCACCGACATAGCTTCAGTCGTAGGTGTTCATTAAGTTAAGGTTTCCTGGGGCACTGCAGATGCGACTGTGTGAGCAATGGGTCAGGACTGACGGAAGGGAAGAGGGTGGAGGGACTTGGGAACGTCTGGCTACTACAAGGACCATGTAATAAATAGGCACCTTGAAGCGTGTTATTTACTCATCTTGTTAAAAACATTGTGAAAAGAGCCCGCTTTGCAGCGGAAATCCGTCTGCATAAACACTAATTTTCCAACATCGCACCATCTTATTATTTACACAGTACCACAGCACATCCACAAAGACTTTGGCACATGGTGAGAGACACATTACAAAGCTTCAAAACAAGCGCATCACACGGAAGCACAAATGTGTGTATTCAATGCGGTCACATATTCAGACAGGTATGACCAATTTGCCAATTTCACATCAGCGTCATCTTTTTCTCCAGGTGTTCCATTGTTACAGTCACATCTATTGTGAACTGATTTCAATTTCACCAAACTCTGAACGTTTGAGATAGCAAAAGCATGGAGACTTCTTCCTATTCTTATTTTCCGCTGTACTCTCATCCATTTCAGCTGTCTGAAATAGGATGTATGCCTCCTCCCACTCCCATAGCTTTGCCATCCATTACTCCACGCTGGCAATGGACAGGCACTTCCTCCCACTCCCACAGTGCATCTAACAACATATTACTACCATCATCTACAATTGCTACCAGCTTGCACATTTCTACTGCACAGTTGTGTAAGTATTTATATCATTTACTAAACTTTCTGCACTTTTCTGGGTTAATACATTTAGGAATGCAATACATCAGCATAAGGCATTTTTTTTTAGGCACTACATTACAATCATATGTTTCAATATTCTAGTAAAAGGTGCTTACAAACAGAGATGCCACAAACACTAATACAACTCTGCATGAATTTTCACTAAATACGTACTATTGCAAACATTTAAATGCTGCTTGTCAGATAAAGAAACCTTGTTAATTCCAATAATGGAGAGTTTATTTTTATGCCATGGTCAATACTGCTCTAGCCCAGCGCTTTGCCCATTGAGAGTGGGCTGTGGTATGGATGTGTGGACTTGGAGGAGGTTATGGGGTGCACCTGATAACTGACAGGTGGGCTGGTGCAACAGGCCTCTGTGACTAGGACAACTAGAAAGTGAATAAATTAGCCCCCGGGCTGCTTTCCTCTCCCTCTGTTTACTTCATTTTTCAACCGCACAAAGCAGCGAGACAGACAAACAAGCAGCTTAAAACATAACACAACTGTTGCACCTGTCAGTGCCGATATACAGTCAGCATCAAACATATTTGCGTAGACACATAATCTTGTGCACCTTCACCCCTCTGTCGCAATCCCACCACCCAACTCATGCAGGGAGAATTAAACAATAAGCCTTCACAAAATTGCATCCGCACATAAAAAAAACAGGAACATTCACACAACCACAGACACATGCTTCGGCACTTACACACCCTTATGCGCACTTACACAGACAATCACAATAGACCGAGACACTTTTGTGAGCAAAGCACGCCCACATTCACACAGCTCATCATACTTGAGCGCTTATCAGTAATTCAAGACGCATATCAGTTACTGGTGTTTCTGCTGCTCTATGCATGCTGAGTGTCTGGGTGACAAAGTGACGACAGCAGAACCATTATTTGCTGTCTTTGGGCTGTGACAGATGACAGCACATCACAGGGTAAGCAATTAAACCATAATTATACACACATACCCTTTCATAACATGTGCAGTCTCCTGGTGTATAATTTTAAAGGGCTTTTGCACACTGATTCAAAAATATCCAAACAAATACATAAGTACACACATACCAATGCATGCATGTGTGGTGCAGTGTTGTTTTCGAGATGCAAATTACACACAATACAAGAAGAGAAGAATGATACACAACAGTTTATAGATGTAGTCGCTTGTCCATAATGCATTCGTGTGCTGTCACTGCAGAGAACAAGAATAAGAGTTACATCGGTATGTGTCCTCCAAAGTAGATTCATTTGTAGTTGTCACTCAAGCAAGTGCCACCCCTCCCACTCTCATCCACACCTAGACCACTCTTGGTTGTTAAAGCAGTCCAGAGAGGAGCAGGATCATAGTTCGCGAAGGGCAAGCAGGCCAGACAGCTCGGTGATAAAATGTTTGGCCTAAATAAAGCCTTCAGATATAAAGGCAGGGCCACCACAGGTTACCTGTCCTCCCTCCAGAGTCCACAGCTGACCCTGGTGTGTCTGTTGCCTTGGTAACACCTCACTTACATTCATCCATCATCGCTGACAGGTGTCAGGCACGGCTAGAGGTTTGATAGTGAAATGTAAAATCTGCGAAGGCTTAACTGCTAAGCAGCACAGTCACAACGAGACTGAGAGGGAGCAGAAACTTTCTAATTATGCCATGATGATGTGTGACGACAGTCCTAATCAGGGCATGGCACATTGTTTATGTTGGCAATTTATTATTTTACTGCCAAACATCTGCATGCAAACATGCAAATATCTTATTGTCAGGAGCTGCCACATTTGTCAGTCTATTGGACTGTAAGCCCAACATGGATGAGGACACATAAATAAGCACGTTTGCATGAAAGATGTGAGGAGTATTAATGATGTCACATGTTACTATGATGATACAAACACACTTGCTTACACATGGAAGTATGTACAGGCATAGCCAACATACCTGATGTATGTTTCACGTTTTCCACCCATTTTTCATCTATTATAATGTTACAGTAGCTCTTCCCCTGACTCAAGTGTGACTCCTTTTTCCTCTAATACTTCCTTAGCCAACATTTGATCACTCATAGATCACTTGGATAGCTCTCGTCATCACGCTGAGGGTAAATAATCCAGAGTTGGATGAAACATTATTTTTTTAGCTCTCGCTATATTGAGTGACTTGCTTTGCACCATTATACAGTTGTTGACATGCAATTGTCCTCCTGGTAAAGCCACTTCTTGCTCACTGCTTCATTACACGCGCGCGTATGTGTGTGTGCGCGCGCGCGCGTGTGTGTGTCTGTGTGTGCGTGTGTGTTTGTGTGTATGTATGTTCACATATGTCTGTTAACACTAAAGCCCGGGGCAGGTGTTTTAGCCTGGGGCACAGCAGCATAAACAGAGCTCATCCAGCAGCCAATCAGTCAGGACTATCAAACTCTATCTGTGGAGCGAAGGAAAAATCCATACTCAATAGAGATTCATGGACCATACAAGATTCGAGCTATGCTGGCCATTGACAGGATCCATGATGACTATTGATCAACCAACGATTTCTTGCACTATACAGATTTGATTAGATGACTTATGGCTGAAAAGTGCCACTTCTAGTTTGTAGGATGAGTTCAAATCGCTGTACGTTTTTCCTACTGTTGTTATAGTCAGCCACTCTGCACTGCTCTCCTCCAGCCATTCAGTGGCAATCAAATTATCTGTAGTGTCTGCTCGGTGGCACTATGCCCAGAATGCCCATAATATACAGCATGCCTCTTGCATTTTGGATACAAAGAAAAATGCACAGCTCCTCTATGTTATTGTCACACAGACTGTGGTTTTTATCCTGGTTATTGTTTCCTCTGTTAAATGGAAAATTCACCACTTTTAATGTGTATGTCCAATCAGTGTTGATGGTAAATGTAGTTAACTGACTGTGCATTATACTGACTGAGAAAGCTGTGTCCTGCTGCTCCTGCTGGGGAGCTGTGAAGGGAGTGCCTACATTTACCAGGATGCAATGCATACAACATTTGGACAATGCACTGCCAAATCCTTCAAAATCCTTCTCAGTGTGTAAAGTTCGGGTGGCAGGTCACGCAGCTGTGGTACAGCTACGGGTTTTGAGCTACAGCATGTCCCGTTGCCTTCTAGAGGTGCAGACCAAAACGGTCTACGCTGAAGTACACTGTAGTTAAAACCAGTAAAATTATTGGTAAATCGATAAATTTATGGTAAATTTTACCTTTAAGATTCTTCTAATTCTTTATGACCCTCTAAAAAAGCCACTGCTTGTAAAGTTGTAACAGTATCATTCTTCAGTGCATCTGAAGACTTAAGCAATGGCTGATGAGACATTATACATAATAAATCAAAAGAGGCTTAGATTTATCTCATCTGTCTTCTCAGTTGGACCAGCTGCAGCCTCTAAATCAGTCAAAACTGAGAAGGCTGCAAAATGAATTGGCAGGCTTCAGCTGAGCGGGCGGGGGGGAAAAAAACAGAAAAACAAAACAAAATTTCTCAACAAAGCAAAACAAATTATGTTCTGGCAAAAATGCATGTGCTATGGAAATGTCTCTAAAAATAGCATGCTCATTGTATATACACAAACAGTTGATAAACAGGCCCTGAAGAGGAAAATTAATTAGACACGCTGGATGCGTAAACACAGCTATATATCAAGTTCAAGTGGAAAACAATAACAGTGCTGAGGCAGTTAGAGAGAGGAACCCCTGACCGCTTGCCACATCCCTGACTCTCTGTGGCCTCATTCCTGAAGTTACCAAATTCAAGGCAAATGAGTGGAAAGACACTTTAGGGAGGAAACGTGTGGTGATGATGTGTTGAGTGAAGATGAGAGTTATGTGAGAGACAAGAGGACAGAGGAGAATAATGAAGACATAAAGACAGAAAAACGGATGACGCTTTTGCACGTGCCAGAGGAAGCTCATACACATGCCTATGCACGTCTGTCTCCCTGACTGAAGACACACTGTCTGTTGATGCTAATGCTAGCAAGCTGGGCTCATGGCCAAAAGCATTAAGTGGAATCGAATTCCACCAAACTAGCTTTAATCAGCAGGTTTTTAAGGTTAGAATTACTCTCCCTCTCCTCCAGCCCCCTGGCCAAGGTTAAAGCAGACACAGGCAGGGGCTGGGCTCAGCTAATGGGATGGAAGGGTGGCATGGTGCCTACGGCAAGCCACCATACACCAGCGCACTCACTAACACACAAAGGTGCAAACACACACAGGGACAAACACATACACATTTCAGTGAGAGAGACACTTAAAATCAATTTCACACACAGGTGCAAGACAACACCAGAATTATGCAAGTACACAAACATGCATAATGTACATAGGCATCAGTGCACTGACACAGTGACACGTGAAAATTCTTTGTAGGGCCAGGGAAGAGCCAGAAGACAAGCCCAATTTGGCATAATGCAACATGGCAAAAATAGGAAAATAAAATCAAATTATTCCTGTACTTGATTGATTCCTTGACATAAAACAATAAATATCCAGCTCAGGTCCAGAGTGAAAAGATGAATGTAGGCCATAAATGTAAATGTATGGGCTTTTTTTTTTTATGGACTTAACTCTCAGTCTCTGCATAGACAAATCAGACTGCTGATCATGAAGAGGTGATCCTGTGACTCTATGGATATAGAGCATACATACACATGAGTACATCAAATAAATAAATCCGTTCTTGTTATTGTGGGTACATCTATTCAGAAAGGAGCGCTGAATAAAGGCAATGCAATTCACTTTACATATAAGCCTAAAAAGATTGCTGAAAACCTTTAACACAAAAAAAGAGAGGTGAAATGGATGGACAAGTGAATATACCAGGTTGGTTTTTATTCTTCACAAAGAGGCAGGAGAGACCTTGCCTTGACCTCAGCCTAGAACAGCAGCCATCCCATTGATGCCTGTCAACAAAGGAAAGCTCAATAAACCTTGTAGCACCTCTGTTAGGTTTTCAGAAGTCAAACTGTGTTTCCATAGTATCAGAACTATTAGAAAACCCCAAATTTCTCCTTACACTTTCCCTTGCTTCTTGATTTTATAATCATTTCCCCCCGTGTGGCCTTACTTTCGAGCGACACTGGATTTAATTAGCAAAAGTCAAGCTTTGGTTTTTTGAAATGCTGATTGGTTGTCTTGAACATGTCTGTTTGATCCTGCTGCATCTTGATGAAGCAAAACACATTTGGTTAAAAAGTGTGAGGAGATCAACACATTTTATGCATCCCTATATTATGTGAGGGATGGCAGGTTAAAAATGGATGTCAAGAATATGTGTAAAAGGTAAAAGAGTAAATGGAAATTGGTCATTATCTCAAGACCCCACTTCCTTATCGTCTCACCTATGAGCTGACCTCTAGATTGCCTGTCCAGAATAGACATATACAAAATATCTTACAGCAAAAAGAGTAATGAGCATGTTTGTATTACGAGCCTGGGGCTATCAACTGCGATAAGCACTTTATTCCATTAAAAGTAATGGATGCAGCAATCAGCTTATCAGTGTAAAGACACAAGGTTAGAGGTCAGGTTTTAGCTGTCATTGTCTGCAGAGAGGAAACAGCTGAGTCTAAGGAGACTTTCCCGCAACTGTTGAGGTCAAACCAAAATGCATGAGCTGGAGAAAGGCCAAAGGGTTATTAATGCAGAACATGAAAATGAATTGTACCTCAGACGGAAACACTGAACGTCGCAAAGAGAATCACAGGTACAGTGCAGGTGTACAACACTAGATCCAGAAGAAAAATAAGATTTTGCTTGACATTTTTTCGCAACATTGAACTTAGAAACTAGGCTTGTCCGGCTCGAAATGCCTTTCCCATATTTGATATAAAACTATCACCTAAAAGAATCTTCACATGGTAAAACTGCCGCTGCTTAATAAACATGGGTGCCATTGTTTGAGACTGAATGACCGCCCATTAACCTTCCGTTGTGTTAGCTGAGGTAAGGATAAAAGTGCCACTGTGTGGGGAAAAGGAGCACGTCCTCTGCATTAATGAGAGCAAACTGTCCAACCCTGAGCAACCCCCAACCGCCCAAAAAATGAATAAATAAATAACAAAAAATTCACACACGCGCAGTGGAGACCTACTAAAGATGACATCACAGCCTCAGCCTCCTTGCCGTGGGTTTGACCAGGCAGACGCGCTGCCTAATTGTAAGAGCAAGCTCAGATTTGTAGTGCCGCACAGTTCTGTTAGGGCTGATTAGTGGAGGATCACGCCCTCTACCCCTGCTGTGATCTATAGGCACTTCAAATTTCCAATATCTCCGGTGTGAGCAAGGAAGAGCTGAGAGAGACTGTAAATCATGACAAGTCCTACTGTGCAGAGGAAAGAAAATAGGGTGGATGGAACGGGAGAAAGAGAGTGAGCGACAGTGAGAGATATTCCGCTTGTATGGAAACATGAAGGGGGGGGGGGGTACTGAGGGAATGAGGTGATGGGAGAAGGAGGAGAGCACATACATAAAGGAAAGAGGCGCACACATCCACACATCAGGGAGAAATGAGAGAGTTAGAGAGAAATGGGAGGAGAAGAGAGGGAAGGAGAAGAGATGAGGAAAGGAACAGTAAGAAAAAAAAATCCTGCTGGGGAGAAAGTGAAAGAGAGTGTGGAGCAGACAAAAAGGAGAAAGAACATGTGGGGAAGAAAGGGAGTGGGAGGACACGGAAACAGAGAGAGAGAGACACACACACACAGAAAAGGAGGAAAGAGGGAGGGAGCGAGTGAGAGAGAGAGAGAGGAAGAGAGGGAGAGACGAGAGGATAGAATGAATGCTAACAGGGAGCCCAAACCCAGTACTGAGGCTTTATCCTTCACAGGCGGAGGAGCAACAATCGCAAACACATTTTCTCTCACCCTGGCCCTAAGAGAGATAAAAAAGCAATTTGTATTCTATTCCTATTCAGAGTCGCTTGGCCTGTTTCTCTGCCTGCATATTTGTAAACACAGCTTTGTCAGAGCAGCTTAATCTTCCCAACACAAACACAGACTACAGGAAGGAGGGGTGAGAAAGGGTGAGGAGGAAAACGGCGATGAGGGGAGAGGAGGGTAAAGGATGAATGAGAAGGAGACAGGAAGGGTGAGGAAGGGTAAGAGGGTGAGCATGCCAGACAACTTTTGAGGAGCGACCGAAGGACATAGGTATGAAGAAATTGGCTGTAACATCACGTTGTCTGTGCTATCGAAGGATGCCCTCAGTCAAACTCTGGCATTCCCCCTATTTGATGTACAAACACTCAAGCTAGTGCTATCTTTGTGAGGACATAATGTACTCTCAGGCCTCTCACACTAACCTTAATCATCGCAACTAAATGCATTACCTCAACCCCTACCAAGCTAAACCAAATTAGAACCTTAGACTTTGAACTACATCTTAATGCCCAAGGTTTACAATTCAACTGGGCGCTTGCAAAAAAAAAAAAAAATTAGCACCCACAAATAAACACAAGGCATTGGTTGACCCATTCCTCCCATCGTCATCTATATGAGTCCAATTGGTTTAATAACTGACAGAGGAAAAAAAAAAAAACCCCACACACTTCACATTATTCCTCATTCTAGGCCTGGATGTGACAGATGGATGAGGTTGGGCCTTGCGCTTCCTTAACTATCACCATGCTTCTATTAAGCACTTATGCTGCACAGTTAGCATACGGACAGGCACTTCCAGGTTTCAGGGGATCCAAAGTCCACATTCTGTACAGGCGTAATCACAAGAGGAAGGACGAACATATCACTATGACCGAGAAGACATTAAAGCTGAGAGAGTGAAATAGAGAGAAAGGGGGCGGGGGA